>JAOUQX010000010.1:3481564-3493128 GCA_028566295.1 Liobagrus marginatus | reverse complement strand
ATATGCATGTATGTATGTATATACAGTATGTAAATACTAAAAAAAGTCAGTGAAGCAAGATGTTGATAATTGTAATATATCCGAATTTATTTCATAATTTTATTTCTTTTATTTCTTCTTCTATACTTCTCAACATTAGAAAAACATTCAATGTCATTTTGAATAAGATTTAATACCGTTAAAGTTATAATGAGTTATTGATTCTTAAAAACAAAGAAAGGGGAAAAAAAGGGGACCTAGGGGCTACAACTTTTACAGCATCCCCTCCATGACGTACTGGTTATACATCTGCGCTACTGTCTATCAGGCTAAGCTTTGTTTAGCTCAGCGGTAGACCTTACGGAACACCTTACTGTATGATAGTTAGCATAAATAACATCGGCTTTTTAGATCCGTACACGCTGCAGTTTTAATTTGATTCTTGTTTCACAGTGCTTACAACGTTTACACTGGAGACAATATTTGCATCGCACCGACACTTTAATTCCATACGTCTGCTGCTTATATTTCCAATGTTTACATCCCACATCACACTTTTACCTTGTAGCCTTTTTATTTGTATTTTAACTGTAATAACAAGTCTCTCTGTCATTTCTACACATATATCTGTTTCTGACTTGTATTTTACATTTGTCTCATTGTTTTTTATCCAAATGAGTAATTAAAGGTTAAGGGCCTTACTCAGGGGCCCAACAGTGACAGATTGGTGGTGCTGGGAATCGAACCCATGATCTTCTGATCAGCAGTCCAACATCTTAACGACTGAGATGTTGGACTCAAAAAATACCTTAATGAAACAAAAAATAATGACATACGAATGCTAATTTTTTTTTACATTATTATTTATTTCGGTTTTGCTGTAACCTTGTAACAGTGTTGAAATGTGTGTAATTATATTCATATATATATTTACACTTGCTAAGATTGCCCTTTTTTGCCATTTTATAATTGTAATAAAAGCCCGGCAAAAAATTTCCCGTACACATAGATTATAATTACTTATGTATAATGTATAACATGTGATATTAATATAAACTGGTTCTCACTCTAAGAAAATGCTTAAGCTGATTCTGTAAGCCACCTCTGCTTCCACTACAACACAGGGAGCCTGGGAGGTCAGTGTGTGAAAGTGTGTGCGAAGACTTGGTTTTGTTAACCGGTGTGACCAGTTGGTGGTGCCTACATACATGGCGACAGCTTTATGACCTCAGGGCCAGTGCGAGAGAAAAGGGGTTTCTGGGAAAAAGGCTTTTTGGCTCGTATCCCAGGCAGGCAGGTACGCTGTGTTTGGCTGAGTAACAAACTTATAATAGCACTTTGATACATCATTGTTGCTCTGGGCTCAACTGGTAGAGTGTGTATGTGTGTGTGTGTGTGTGTGTGTGTGTGTGTGTGTGTGTGTGTGTGTGTGTGTGTGGGAGCATTACAGAGTCGATTTATACAATTTACAAACTGCATCTATGAGCTTTTATGCCTCACTTGCTATGGCACTTGACTAAAGCACGTCTTCACTGATACCGCTTTTCCAACGGGGCAAGCGCTGGAGCTGGAGCCCAATTCGGAATCTGGCTGTGCTATTCCATAAAGTGCCCAGTGTCCAGATGGTTGCGAACCCGCCCAAAACCTTAATGGTCTCCAACATGGAAACCTTTGACGTCATCAGTGATGAGCAACCAATGCTCCTTATACTGGGAGATACCATCTTAGATGAGGGTGGTGTCGGGGAAGACCAAGTGTATTGGTATGTCCCAGCTTCTGATTGAATAAGCACACCTGATCCAATTAATCAGCAGTGGGTAGAGCAGGAATAGTTGGAAACCAAGCAGGGCGAAGGCACTCAAGGAACATGGGATGCCGATCAGTGGACGTCAGTGGTCGGAGCGTCCAAGTTTCTGAATGCAGTTTGTAGAGGCGCCATTTTAAAAGCTCGTAAAGTGCTTTATTCTTTATCTACACTTCAGAAATCTGCGACGAAAATATAAAATCGTATAGTGCTCTTTATAGATACGTACTAATGTGTAGCTTGTAATATTGTAAAATGAAACACCACCAAGTGTCAAAGTTAAACACACTAGAGACGCCTTTCCTACATGAACCCTTTAACATATTGCGCATTACACACAAATTCTGTTACATGCGTCATCCCCATAGACAGGCCCGAGAAAGTTGCGAATAAATAAACACTAGCAGAGTGCACTGAAAACACCTTCCGACCAATCAGAAGTGAGAATTACGCATACGGAGGAGTTTAGTTGAAAAGAAACCCAGATCACGATTTCTCACCCAAAGACATGTGGTTTCACTAGAACTTTTCGCACCTGGGTTCTAAAGCAGATGTTACACACCACACACACCGAAAAGCACCGCAGCTTTTGAGCTACATCATAAGTTTTCCAAAAAAATAAATATGAAGGTGCTCCAAACGTTCGATGAGCTTTTAATAAATTTGCATGGAGATTAATCTTTGGAGATTATTCATGCAGATGTTTTAAAAAGGGAGGAAATCTGATCGAGATGAAAGACACCCCTGAAAAGCATGAGCTGGAAAAGTGGAGGACAAAAAGTGTATTTTTTATTGGGGGGGGGGAGTCTTTTTTTACCGAGATGAACTTCTAGCATTTCTACCTCTTACATCGGAAATCAAACAGGAGATAAACACTTCACATCGGCACCATGGAACAATAGAGACATCAGGGGCCATTTGCCTCGACAGCGGCGATAGCGATCAAACCGAGCTGCTGAGAAACGCAGGCGGGTTTTTTTTTTTGACTGGAGAGCGGAGAACAGGTGACAGTTTATAGACTCGTAATCTGCATTTCAAAGGCCTTTTAGAAAACCCAGCTCTTCACGAGAGCTCTTTAGCTTCTGCGCGCTTTCATACGGCCGACTGCTGATGATATACCTCTCACGCTCCCTCTCGCTCTGTTATGTAATCATTTACAAGGTGTCTGTCTGTATAGGTGGAGAAGAGTGGCTTCTTCCCTTTCATCTCGTCTTTCTCGCTCACACTTACGAGCGCTTTTCCTGCCTGGCTGTCATGTTTCGCTTCTCCTCCGTTTCTCACAGTACAGGATTCCGGCTGTCATGTCAGCTCCTTTGCCATTTTGTTCTCGCTGACACGGAATTATGCCTGAGGGGAAACATGGTGCGTTTAGATCAGTCAGGAGGCTCCTACCTGCAGTACAGAGCTCCAAATGAGAAATCAATTAGCAGATTCTAGGAAAGGCATATATTTATGTGCTACTATTACAGGTGATCATTTAGGTGCCAAACAGACAAAACAGGCTTGAAACTAGGACTTACAAGTTATGCAATAGTTGACCCCTAGGGTCTCAACCTGGGACCTGAGTTCCACTCAAATTGTATTGTTTTCTAAGTGCTCCAAAATGCCTGTACCTTTTCCGATTTGTTGAATCATGGTGCTCTAAAACAAGGGTTCGCTAACTTTTTTTATTCCAGGACCCACCGAGACCTGTATAATCAATCTCAAGCCCCACCATAATATTTAAAATGGAAATATAGTGGAAAACATAACATGAACCACAACATAAACGCTGCCGGGTCATCGAATGCTGTATTGTACGTTACTGACGCAGACACGGTCACGGATTCAGACATGGACGACACGGGCAGCTGCAACGAATCGTCTCTTAAGAGTCCTTTGCGTTGACCCACCTTTTACCAGAGTTTGAAATCCACTGCTCTACAGGACCAGGATTGGGAACATGTGGTCTAAAGCGTTGCCCAACTTTTTGAAGATCACTGGACTGTGTTACAGCTACCCATGTCTGGGGCTTGAAAATAAGCAGAACAGGCTTTGCATTCTGGATGCATCACACAAGAAACGGTTTGTTTTTAAAGGTTTGGAAATTCACAGGTCACCTTTATAAACGCCAGCGCAAACCCAAAGTGACCACAAAAGGGAGCACACGTGCATAATTCACCACTGGCATCCTTTCCCCTTCGGTGATGTGGCTTGTCCAGCGGGGAAATTTTATTCACATTTGGATACCCCAGGATACCCTATTTCCGTTGTTAGCCAAGCTCATGTGTCAGGCGGTTCAGCCTCATTAGCTGCCCTAGGATGTTGCATATGTGGTAGTTTGAAAGGATGCAAGAGCCATCAACTGTCTCCGGAGAGTGTACCCTTATTGAATTAATCTTTCCTGAAATTATAACAGTCTTTTGCAGCGGTCTGTATTAAATATTTCACAGAAAACGAGTTCTTCACAGGTTCTTTGGATGGTTATGGGTTTTAAGCTTCCTAAGGTAGCCTCGTCACTTAAAGGGTAAACTATTGTGGAAGGGTTTTGGATGTAAAGGGAGAAAACGGTTCTTTAAAGATTCTTCTTTGGATGGTCAGGATTTTTAGCTTTATGTTCCTTTTTCCAAAAGTTTCATGCTTTGTTGTTGGGTTCCAAAATAAATAATTAATATGAAGAAATCATCCTCCAGTTGTTAGAATCGAAACGTTTTCCTGCTTCAAAAGAGGAAAAAAAGGATACTCTAGCATTCTTTGGATGGTGAAAGTTCTTAACTTATTGGAGGATCATTTCCAGAAGACCCACCATTGCAAGGTTCTAGATAGAAGGTTGAAAAGGAAATATTCTTCAAGAGCTCTTAAAATGGTTATGGTCTTTAGCTTATTATTTAATGGTGCCTTTAAATCTAAAAAAATGGTGGCCTTTACCTCAAAACCTACTTTCATACTGCGTACTATGGGCAAGACTTGGCTCCTGGTCTGAGGAAGTTCCACAGACCATCAGTAGAGGCAAGCAACCTTTATATTCCCACTCCGCTCCCACCTTCATCCCAAATCCAGTCCGGAGTTCACCTACACGCAAATTAGGTTATGCTTTCACTTTAAACAGTGCCTCACCATGTCAGCGGCTAAGAGTGTAAGAAGGAATGCATATATTTGCGCAAGTGTGTGTGTGCGCATGTGTATGGGTGTGTTGAGCCGTAGCCGTCAGCTTCCTGGCCTTGGCTACCTCTGTGGAGCTGAGGTATTCTGTCCAAGGGAAACAGATTTAGTCAGGGCTTTTGCAGTCATGCAGTGCAGCAATTTTATTCAGTGGGAACATATGTAAACATTATCTATTACTGCACTAAGGGAGGAAGGGTGCACTTTGATGCATTTTATAGCAGTGGCTGTTTTCCGTAGGGACATAAAGACTGACGGCACACAGAGACCTGACTATGTAGCATGCCAATATACCGATATACAATCCGCGTTTGTTTTAATGTTACGCTTCCTTAAGAGGAACTAAAACACTAATCAGCATCTTTTGCCAATCATATCTGCAGTGTTTTTAACAGTAACTAAAGACAGTCTGAGGTTTGGGTTGGAGCCCGAGATAAATTTATCTGTTAGCCACCTGAGCGATGTAATCCAAACCTTTACACCTGCTACAAGCAGCAGTAAAACCATGACTTGGCTAATGCAGAAGCTAGCTTGGTGAGATCATGCCTAAGGTAATGCGCTTAAACTCTCACTAGAGACTATGACATTGGATGAAGTTCCCTTCCAAACATAGTCTGTGAAAAGGGCTGGGGGTTTTTCTTTTGTTGTTGTTGTTGTACAAAACTATAAACAGCTAGGGTCAGGGCTAACATTTGTGTCTAATTCTTTGAGATAAACATTATGTTAAGCACACATGACTCAACTTAACCTATTCTAACTAGAACATCTATTGTTACACATCCACTTATTTGCTTTCCAGATTCCCACTGTTTGCAGGATTAGGTATACCCTAGAGTGATCACTATAATACGACACTTGGGAATACTCTTTTGGGAATACTCTTTATAGCGCACATCTAAAATGTTGCAAACTGATGTTTCCAATTAGGACAGGGCCTCCCACTCGCGACAGTCTAAACCAAGCATGAGGCCTTTCTAAGGCATGAAGCAGTAACCCTAATGAGTTGTCAGCAGGCTTTTACTCAGGTGTTATATGAGGGAGGACAGTTTACAGGGCCAAGCATGTGGAGTATATGAAGGAGTGGGATTCAAGTAATCAAAAATGGTTCTTACACTGCCAAACCAACACCCAGGAATGTGTCAAGCACTCCCAGAATGAAGAAGGGATCAATGGGACCACCAAAAGTTTAGGATGGTACATCCAGATGCTAAGCTTGGCCTTGCACTATGTTCTGAAAAGTGACAGTTCCACCGATGAGATCCATCTATTTTAGTAAAGCGTCAGCAATATAAGTCAGAGTTTTCTTCTTGTGACTAAGGAGTCATACTATCTGGTTTTTATCTGAACTAAGAAACACAAACGTCCATTTGGTATCGGTAAGGGCTCTGGAGTTCGATCATTCTGGAGGAATCTTCAAAGTCTCTATTTCAAACTCAAGACTATAAAGCAGAACAAAAGCAGAGGCTCCAAATATAATCTCTTTAGATTTTTTAAATATAAACCTATATGCGTTTCTAAGGCTATAGGTACACCAGAATGGAGTACTCTAGAAACAAGGTTGGAAGTAAATGCACTAAATTCTGCAAATCTGTGGCTCTCAAAGCGGTCTCCAAAAACTCCAAGAGATTCCTGTAACGTAATCAAGTTATTCCATTTCTTTTTGAGTTCTCAATGATTCTGATTTGGTTTTACTTTATTAAAAAATTGGGTTGAATCCAAACGTTCATAATTTCAAAACCAATAATATTAACCTAGACATGATATGGTCTCGTTTTCATAGAAAGCTCGGGAAACAAACTCTTTGACACCAATAAATATCATACAGATCGGTGTTTCTGTGTGGAGTTTGCATGTTCTCCCCGTGCTTGCGCAGGTTTTCCCCGGGTACTCCGGTTTCCGCCTCCAAACACATGTGATTGGGCATAGGTGAATGTGCTACTCTAAATTGTACATAGGAGTGAATGTGTGTGTCAATGGTTGTCTGTCTCTAAGTGTTAGTCCTGTTAGTCCCAAACTGCTGATTGTACAAGAGGTACCCCGCCCTAACTCACACACTAAGTTAGCTGGGATAGACTCCCGCGCCCCTACAACCCTGAACAGCATACGTGCTAGACAATGAATGAAGGTATGAATTAATTAATGAACATTCATACACATTAAGTAATTGGATTTGGTTCCATAGATTTAATTTGACAGTTAAAGAGGTCCCTGGCTGCTATAAACTATCACCACTAGTGTTTAATCAGCTCTAATATGATGTAAGGCCCAAAAAAAGAGGTGCTCGTATGACCTCACAGACGTTCCTCCTTTTGCAATAGAAACCTTTTAAAGTAGCGTTACCTGAAAATGATTGTATAAGGAATTAGGAGAAAATAACAGACCGGATTAGTGTGCTGTTCAGGTCATTAGCAAAATGTGGTGCACTAGCGTCGATAATATGAACAGTCATGTGGCATTCGTATGCAAATGTTTGGTTGTGGAAACGTGTTTACTTTCATTCATCAACAGGGTAGTAAGTCTAAACGATGTGAAATGAGCTCCAGCACTATAACGCGTATTAAAAATTTAAAGCTCATCCAATTCTGCAGTAGCAAATGAAGTGTAATGCATGTCTGTGTTTGATTAAATGCGGGAAATCGTATGTGGGCAGAAAGGTTTTCTTTTTCTAACCGTGTGGAGGTGTGTGCATGAGGACACTTTGATTAAAGATGCAACACACACACACACACACACACACGCACACACAAACACGCATACAAAATCTTTTCCTTGCGGAGAACAGCAGCTGTTCTGAACTCTATCCAGACATCCCTTTCTTCATATCTTACTCCCTTCCTCTTTCTTCCGGTTTTCAGCAAACACAGGAAGTCTGTGCATTTATAAATCAACAGTCAGTGAGAGAGATGGACGGAGAACAGCACTCGAAGTATGGTTGCCATACTTTGGATCTACTCCAATGAAAAACACAACATTCAGTACACAGCACTACATTCTAAACAAAGTACAACATTCATTACACAGTACAACATTCATTACACAGCACAACATTCATTACACAGCACAACATTCAGTACACAGCACACCATTCATTACACAGTACAACATTCATTATACAGTACAACATTCAGTACACAGTACAACATTCCGTACACAGCACACCATTCAGTACACAGCACAGATTCAGTACACAGTACAACATTCATTACACAATACAATATTCATTACACAGTACAACATTCAGTACACAGTCTAACCGTACCTGTAGTACCTGTAACCCTCAGGTGCACTCAGGTCAGATGTGTAATTGTAAAAATGTAGTTGGAGAAGCTCTTTGCTTCTCTGAAAGATAAAGCAAGACATGACAACGTTATATTGCGTATTACAAAAAAACATGTACGTAGCCTATGGCTATGAAGAGGTGGCGCTAGATGTACTCCAATAGTACTACAATGTATTGACCATCTTTGCCAGTTTGTGATTTTCTACCTATAATAAAACTACTTGTCTACGATGTCTATGGTTTACACCTGGTTTCTCTGGACACTTTCCGGTTGCCATAAAAGGTCTACCAGTTTCAGTGGATGCCACGGCAGCACATATACTAAAAGGCCTACCAGTTGGATTAACACCGCCTGTGTTTTCACCATTCTACTGTACACACAGACAAACACAGATTGATGATGTCCTGAGGTATATATCCTGGATGTAATGCTAGTCCGGTCCATTTTAGGAGTAATTAGCACAGCCAGTCCATCTATAGAGTTGTTTCTGGGAGGTGGGATGAAACTGGGGAACATATGGGGAACTCTTACAGATAACAAAACATCAGGATTAGGGACAAACAGTAGAACCGTGTAATGTTAATCAATCGATTTTAAAAAGAATCTAGATGTTTCTTACCAACAGCTCCATTTCTAGAATTTTTTAGGGTTAGCTGGATGGATTGGTTTAGAAGTGAACCTGAAAGCCCAATCAGACTCAAACCCTACCAACAGAGACTGAGGGAGGGAGACAGAATGTCAGGAACTTGTCTCACATTGATGAAATACCTCCCATCATGTTTGTGTCGATTTATTTTTTATTCCCCCCCCCAGACCATCCCTTCTCCTCCTTATCACATGTGTGTGCAGACGCCTGACAGGTCTGCTCAGGTGTTGTTAATCCCACGCTTTAATTCTGTTGTGCGCCTGGCAGGAGGTCCCCTCCCATCATAGAGCTTTGGGATCAGCTCTGATCCCTTTCTTTCTCACTCTGATGTCTGCCTCCCTCCCTCGCGCTCCCTCTGCTAACTGCTAACGAAGCCCAAAGCCACCATTTTGATTCTCTTTCATAAGACGATCAGTCAGAAACGAGCTGGGAGTTATACCGACAGCAGAATACTATCTGGAGATTACTTTTAAATGACAAGCCGCCGCTTTTGTGTGGGTTAAACTGGCCAAAGTTAAGCACAGATAAGGGTGTTTTGCTCAAACAGGAACTGCCAAGTTCCACGATATAAGATTCCTTTGCTTCATACTCAGCTAGAGACGGTAGTTCGATTTGCTCGGCTTTTCAGAGTATAGCAACAATTAAAATGAAAAAAAAAAAAGGCATGGATTTTAGACATTTTTAATTCCGTATTACTTTCTGATGTTAGCTTAGTTTGCGACTCTGTCTGCAGGATTTGTTTGTTGTCTATCCATATGGGCAGCATTTTGGGGTAGAGACAGTATCCAGCAAGCCTGTGCTCAGCTATTCTCGGGTTTATGGTGCATGTTCACAAATTAGCTCATCAAGAACGTATGCAGCAGTGTGTTCAAAAATCAGGATGAGCCTGATACTTAAAGCAGTCGGGAATGCAAAACTTAAAGAGTTGTGGGTCATTCTAGAGAAACGTCCACTTTTGGTATGGTAAGATGTCTTCAACTGGCACTGGTGTGAGCCATAAGGAAGGTGACCCCAGTGACAATTTTCATGACAAATGAATTTTGCAAAATGGCTGCTGCAAGGTATCTAACCACATGTATAATCATGGTATACGCACTAAAAGAAATCGTTTAACCCCTTTGTATTTTTAAAATTCCTTAACAATGAAGTAGGTCATACCAGTTCAAGTTGAACTATAAAAGCCTCATATGTAATCATGAGATTTCTGGTCTCAACATTTCTGATAACGGAAAAGAGACAGTGGACTTACCATGTGCCTTTCTCCAGGAAATAGGAAGAAAGAAGTCATGTGATGTAATAAGTGTGATTTTTTAAATTTCAAAATATATTTTTAAACAGTAACACCAGTGACACAATTCCAGGGGACCACTACTTTTATTCTATAACTATCATATTTATATTTTAGTTTATTTATATATATGTATATATATATATATATACACATTTTATTTACATATTTTTGTTTTTTTTAATTTCATTTACAACATATATTTAATAGATATGAATAATACATTATTGTATTTTAAATGTTAGAAATAGCCTTTCCCTCGGTGCATTACTGTAAGGACAAGCATTTCTGTGGGCCTTTGAATTTTATATAATTAATTAAAATATTGCTGCATTGACAACTTAAGAAGGTGGAATTGTTCAAATGACATATTTCTTTTTTTTAAATAAAGAAATTTTAATCTTAAAGTGTTTGTGTAATATTTCTGTAAACAGTTTCTGTAAAATGACCCTTAAATATTATGATAAAGAACGGGGAACGGGGTACATGAAACACAACCAAGGAATTTTCTGGAATTTTCTGTTTTCATATCATATAATTATTACATTATTATTAATCATTTTTATAATAATATTGAATAAATAAATAAATAAAAATTTATAATTATGCCTAATTCAAACTAAACTAAAGGCATGACTTTTAATTTTTATCACATGACTGGCTGTGAGTTTTTCACCCTGCACGAACTAAAATGGCTAAATAAAAACAAGCCAAACATTTAAGCGCCACTTTCACACCCTTCCATAACTCACACAACAAAGCTGAATGCAACCGAAGGAGGAAGTTAAATAGTGGTGCTAATCAGAGGAAACACAAATCAGGTGTGAGTGATCAGCAAGGCTGTGGGGGAAGTAGGGTCATGTGATTGCTAAGGCTGATGGGAAATGTAGTTCATCGGCATTACCAGCCTTAATGTGAGATTTTTCATGGTGGAAATCTTTTATTTAGAGAAATTGAAAATAAAAATAGGAAAAGAATTTAAGCACCATTGTATTGAGCAGAAAGTTAAACTAAGACCATAATAAATAAGCAAAATTCAATAAATAATCAAAAATACATTTAAAGTCTTTTTTATGCAGTTCATCGAGCGTCTGTATTTCATTCGCTTCTGGTTATTTAGAGATCCCGGACCGCTACCGCTTTATCGTATTTAGCACGATTGTTATATTTAGACCTTTAACACAAGCAGCTATACCAAAGGGTTAAAATCATGAGAGCTCGATTTATTAATTCATCCATCCATTATCTAGCGTTTATCCTGTTCAGGGTCGTGGGGGCACTGGAGTCTATCCCAGATAACTTAGTGTGTGAGTTAGGGCGGGGTACATCCTGTACAATCAGTAGTTATTCACAGGACTAACACTTAGAGACAGACAACCATTCACACACACATTCACTCCTATGGACAATTTAGAGTAACACATT
>JAOUQX010000010.1:3430901-3441197 GCA_028566295.1 Liobagrus marginatus | reverse complement strand
CACACACACACACACACACACACACACACACACACACACACACACGCACACACCCGGCAGCCTGATTAAGGAGCCTGTAGCTGTTTTACACAGAGAACGGATGACTGCTCGGCTAGAACGCAATTACATCAGCACACAAAGTCTGTCCACACATACACACACACACACATACACACACAAGCATACACACAAACACGCAAGCATCGGTAGCAACGCGGCAGAAGTAATAACAGAACGTCTTTTTCTCATTCACAAACTGAAATGAAGCAGATGAAGGAAGGTGTGTGTCGTAAGCCTTCGGATTGAAACAACGAGCCGCTGTGTTAGAGTCGCACTTTCGCACACTTTCACACACTTTCACACGCCGTCAGTGGTCTTGCACCGCGGACACACCGAGACGCCGAGCCAAACGGTCACTCGACTCCTGTCAAAACTCTTGACAGTGTGCGGGCACCATGCCAGATAATGAGACACTCTGTGGGTGAGTGTGTGTGTGTGTGTGTGTGTGTGTGTGTGTGTGTGTGTGTGTGAGTGTCAGCAGGACATCCGCTTCAAATCTGACAAGCGACTATAATATGGAGTTCTGTTGAACAAAGGAGTTGTTTTAGTATAACAGGGAATGGAAACATGAACGGATGCTACATTATCATTAAAATATCGATATGGTAAATATAAAATGTGTTCTTTAATAAAAAAGTGTATTAAATATTTCATTGCATAATATTTTTTATCATTTCATACTAAAACCTGTTTAATCACGGGTTTTAAAAAACATATTTCCTGCATTTAGCAGACGCCCCCTTATCCAGAGAGACTTGTTTATCCATCTGAGCAGTTGAGGGTTAAGGGCCTTGCTCAGGGGCCCGGTAGTGGCAGCTCAGTGGCGCTGCTAATCGAATCCAGGATCTTCCCGATCAACACCTTAACCACTCAGCATCAAACTCCCCAAGTTGTACGTTTCAAAACAGCAAAGTACGACTTTCAAAATTGCTTACTGCCGCTTTAAGTCTTCCGATCAGCAGCTTAACCACTGCCTAGCATTTATTTTTACATTGTTGTATACTTTTAGAGCAATAGAATTTTTTTATTTATATTCTAGTAAAAATAGTTATGTAGAAGCTTAATTTTTTTTAAATAATATCTTTTACTTCATCTTTATCTTTCTTTCATTCTTCAAAGCAGCTTGTATGCGTTCTCTCTCTCTCTCTGAGATGTCTATCAGTCCTTATCCTTCAACTGAGATGTTATCGTTAGCAAATCTCCAGAATAGGAGCCCCAACATGCCATCACTCTGGCAGAGTGGACGTCTGTCTGTAGTCTGGATTCTAGTTGGCGCTGATAAACACGTGGCTGAATGAGCAGTTATTCTTAGCTTGTTTTTTTTTTTTTTCTTCGTCTTACTCTTCTTTCTTTCTCCTTAATGTTTATTTCTCTCCTTGGCGTTCTTCTCCCAACGGACCAGAGACGACGTAAAGTCTCGAAAGACCGATAAAAGTCCCAAGGGTTTGGGGTGTGTAAGTAGGTGGTGGTGGTGGTGGTCGTGGGGTTGGGGGGGGGGGGTAGAGATGGATATGACACCTTTTGATAACTGCTGAAGGTTCTGCTGCTGACGGTTAACAACTTCTGCTTTTTCTCTCCACATCGTGTTTATTAGAAAAGGATTTGTTTCTGCTGTGTGCGATCAGTGAGGCCAAGGCTGTTGGAAGATGTGTGTGTGTGTGTGTGTGTGTGTGTGTGTGTGTGTTTCACATTGCGGTGTAATTACTGTGTATCTGAAAGGGAGGACGTAATCTGGCGTCTGATTAGAGAACACGGAAAGGAAAAGGGAGAGAACTCTGCCTCATGCACGCACAACCCAACACACACACTCACACACACACATTAGTTTTATCTGTTTGAGGTACTGCCATGTTTTTGCTATTTCACTCATGTAGTCTTCCTTTATTTTTTTTCTCTTTTTCACTCTTTTTTTTGTCTCGCTTCTAGTTTTTGTCTCGCTTTAGTTTTCACTTTTTTCCTCTTTTTTCTTAATTCTAGTCATTCGTTTAGTCTTCGTTTTTATTTCATTAGTCTTTCTTCTTAGTTTTAACTCTAAGATTTGCCACTAAGTTTATTTTAAGTCTTTATATAATCTATAATTTATATGTATTTTTTTTATCCTATCTTTCGACCACTTTTTTGTCACCTATTTAAAAATTTTTTTTTATGTTTCTTTATTTTCTTACTCCCCAGCTATAACTGGGAACATTCCCACAACTTTCGCTAACGTTCCATAAACGTGGTCTAAATGTTAGGACAAAACGTTCGTAAATAATGTTCATGGGACGTTCTAATAACGTTATAGATATTCGACGCACGTTCTCAGCATGTTGGGAGAAAACATGACCAGAATAACACTTCATATTCTGATCGAAGGCAGAGGAAGGAGACTGGATGTCATTCCCTCCTTTTTGTAAAATTTAAAGGCGCAATCAGCAGTTTTTTAGCAAATATCAGAAAGACATCCGCCATTCGATCCCATGGTACCCAGTGGGTCAAACCTCTATTGTTGCGCATTGATTCTTATTCCACCGCTCCTTGGTCGGGTCCCGCAACTTTCGCTAATGTTCTTTAAACGTTGTCTAAATGTTAAGGCAAAGCATTCCGAAATAATTTTCATTGAATGTTCTTATAACGTTATAACAATTAAAGCACGTTCTGATGTTGAGAGAAAACATTGTTCCTGGAACATTCCTTATGATGTTATTCATACTTGATGAACGTTGTCTTAACATTGTGGTTCTCATCATGTTGAGAGAAAACGTTCTTTGAACAATGTTCCTGGAACATTCTTTATGATGTTATTCCTACTTGATGAACGTTGTTGTAATGTTGAGAGAAAACAACTTTCTTGGAACGTTACGTACACTGGACATTTTCACGTTCATGGGACGTTACAAATCTTTGTTTCTCAGAAGAAGAATTTGTCACAGCTTTCTTTCTGTCTTTCATTATGCATTTGGGAACTTCTCAAGGGGTTTCTTGTCTGAAACTCCACACCATGTAGCGCTACGCTAACGTTTAGAAACAGGTGTATATATTTCAGTGCGGATCGGAGGAAATAGTAAGGAAGGTGAAATTCGAGATGCATATCTTGGCGTGTGTGTGTGTGTGTGTGTGTGTGTAAGGCTCAGGGTGGCGATTCCTGTTGACCTCAAATCTGGGTTAAATGCAAATGGAGAAAGCGAGTAGCAGACAGCGATAATAACCATCTTCCATCTGCGCGCCGGAACAGAAGATAGCATCGGAGACGTTTCTGCGCTCTCTCTCTTCTACACAACTACGCTAATTACTGTTTGGATTCAATATGGCATTTTAGGAATCAGTGCTATTGGCATGTTTAGTTACTCCACCGTCAAAGACTAGTTTAAAAATAGTCCAAAATAAAAGTACACACAAAATCTTGCATTTGGATAACCTTTTGTCATGTTGTTTAACGTGTGTGTGTGTGTGTGTGTGTGTGTGTGTGTGTGTGTGTGTGTGTGTGTGTGTGTGTGTGTGTTTTAGCTTGCTGATAGAATTGTCTATCTTGCAAATGTCATCTTTGAGTGATCTCTTTCTCGGGAAGCGTTAACAAAGGATTTTGAAAGATAACACTGAACACAAAATTAATCAATACCATCTCTCTCTCTCTCTCTCTCTCTCTCTCTCTCTCTCTCTCTCTCTCTCTCCCTTCCTCTCTCCGGTGCTGCCTCGTGTCTCTGCCGTGTTGCTGTTGCATCTGGAAGCAGGTAAGCCTTGTCTGATATTATCAGTCCAACACACAAACAAACACACACACACACACTTTTATCGTACATGAAAAGTTACAACACACTAGCCCAAGTCACGCACCGTGCGGCGATGTTAGCTTCATGTTAGCATCATTGTCAAACTGCTACAAAAACACGACATGGCAAAGAAATTTTAAATCTATTTATTAAATCGCTCTATTTATCGAGTCGCTTGCATCTTACCTCGCTAATAACTAACACTTAGCTGCTCTGGAACATTTTAGTGTTTTTAAACCTGGTAAATTACAACCTTTTGGAAATCATCTGACATGAAATGAATAGTTTAATAAGGTGGGGGAAGAAATATTCCAAATGTAGCCAATTAGCTAAGGCTAACGCTTGGGTTTTGCGCTAGAGCACCGATGACAGATGGAAATTAAAACATTTTGTCTGGTAAAAAAAAAGCTTTTGACTATTAAATGAAGTCTTTTTAAAATTTTACCTCAGGTTTGGTCATGAAAGTGTCAGAAAAGCACTTGATTTAGCTGCTGGAAAGTAAACATTAGCTATGGCTAAGTTAGCATGCTGATACCACTGAGCGTTAAAGCATGCCCTTATTATAGCTACTGCTGCTGAATTAGCAACTGCTTCATCAAGCAATGAAGGAAAACATGAGCTATGACTGAGTGACAGCTTATCTGTCAAATCTTTAAAAGGCCACGTATGCTAATATGCTAATACCTGAAATGAGCTGGATGCTAATATCATTTCCCGCCATCAGTGAGAAGAAAGTTTAAAGTCTCATCTTAAACAATCCTTACATAAAGTTTAGACACTTACAAGCCAGACAAGCTCTAATGCTAACATAGCTAACATGTTAATATAGCTAACATTGTAAAAAAAACTCGCAAAAAAAAAACTTTTTTTCCTTTCATACTGCATTTTTTTTGTCCAAAAACCTTTTTAGAGATACTGTGAGATAGTAAAACAGCTTGTTAGCTACAATACCCTTGTAGCTATAATTGCTAATCTATCTACTATCGATCTATTTCTTCTACTATAATTTTTTTCTTTTTAATGCTAAACTCTTGGACAAGCTTTTTAAACATACCCTCACCACTACCTCATACAAATTCAGATACACATGCGTTTCTTAGCATGCTAGCTCCTTTAGATTAGTTGCTGTTTATTGGCGCGTCGTTCGACCTATCTTTTAGCGTTTTAGATCTTTTCAGCCTGCGCGTGAGAGAACCTCTTAGCATTACAGCCATCAAACTTTAATCGGAGTGCGCAATTTAGGATTTTTGAATTTAAAAAAAAATGTCGAATTAAAAATTTAGATGCAAATGATTCTACATTATTCATGCCCTCGACGCTCCTGGTAGATTTAAACATTTTCCGAGGCCACCTTGATTCGAGTAATTACCTTGGCCCGGGCCGCTCCATCATGAATAAGGTATTTCCTACAAGCGCGGGCGGCGTCTGATGAGCTTTTAGAGTGGCTTTACACTCGACTTGTGTATTGCTTTCTCCTGCATGAGCGACTCCGACATGCACGCCAATCTGTCTCAGGTGGCGAATTCTGGCAGAGCGCATGACTGAATGGCAGAGAAAGCTAGCTCGAGACGACGCTTCTTTTCTCTCCTCCCTCTTTTTTTTTTTAGCCCATGCGATTCTTAATCCCTTACAGTCTTTTATTGTCCTGTCGATAGACATCTCCATCTTCTTCATCTCCCTCCGAATTCACTTCCTGGACTTTTTGTACCTGAAAAAAAAACAACGAAGCGATCCTCAGTGAGATCGCCGATAAATGTGTGTCAGGTTGTATTTCTTATGTGACAGCGAAATGCTGAAGGTCCTCAGAGCGAGCCAGCTAGGAGACAGAGCTTTCTTTTTAATTGCTCTACATGGATTGTCACTGCAAGTATGTTGTCTGTATCCAAGTGCTCTCAAATTATTGACTGCCACCTATACGCATTGACATTTCCAATCAATTTTAATTTGCTTTGGGTTTCAGTTGTCTGATCTGGAGATGAGCCATTAGCGGGAGTGAGATTAAAACCGACTTTTGGCTAAACCGTGATGAAGCAGATGCTTAAAACGTAGCGGCATAAACATTTCTTATGCATTTATGCTCGAGATTCCTTCGGAAAAACCTAGAAGCTTTGTAGCATCACATTAGAAACACCATCTCTCTCTCTCTCTCTCTCTCTCTCTCTATTTAACAGTTAAGATTTCACCGTTACAAAAGTTAAGAATTTATTACAAACGTTTCTACCTTAGCTATAACAAACACCATGTTGAAACATGTTGCTGGATTGCAACACCAATCACCAATATCAGAGAACTACGATAAATAAACATCTTATTACATAATTAAAAACTCATCACAAAAATATAATTAGAGAACGTCTAAATATGGGATAAGCTTTATAAGGTCACGAGTAAGGTCATTCGGTCCTCATGTGATGTGAATTCTGTTGTTTTACTGAGATAACAACTGCAAGATAATTATCTCATATTGAGATGCTTTTTAATGAGGGTAAAAAGATCATATATATTATATTCATAAGAAATATTACAAAATGTTTGCTAAAGCAATAATAATAATCTGCTTCTCATATGCACATGTTGGCTAGTAATAGTAACAAGACGATTATCTCGTAAGAATGAGATGTTTTTATACTTATAACTACAAAATGCTTATCTCATGTTATGCATACTGAGACGTACTGGCGATAATAAAATGCTTCGCTCATATTAAGAGAGTTTCTAAAAAAAAAAAAAAAAAAAAAAAAGACGATACTTATATTTTAATAATGAAGTGCTACTTCCTACTTACAACAACCTTATCTCATATTTAGTATTATTATTGCTTTCTAATAATTGTAACAACAAGATAATTCTCTTATATTGAGATGTCTCTACCTTTAATACGATGCTTATCTGGAAAAGTTGTCTTCTAACAACAGGATACGTTTTCTAATAAAAACAAGATGATTATCTCAGATTATCTCAGCTTTTGAAATGCAACGAACTACATGGAGATGCTTATCTCATGAGAAGATGTTTTTAAAACATTACAAGATGCTTATCTGATATTTAGGTGTTAATATTAAAGAGATGATCGGTAAGAGGAGCACGATGCTTATCTCATCTCTTATCCCTGAGAAGTTTCTTTCTAATAAAAATGAGATACTTTTAACACAACGATGAAATTCTTCGGGGGGATTTTCCCCCCGCCTTTCGTACCAGAAACCTATAAGTCCCAAAGAAGAAACCAATTTGATTGATACGACAGTTTTGTATCCAAGAACTGTAGCTAGATTCATAAACACTGTCTTGTGCTTATCCCAGGACACTTATTCACTTTAAACCCTTCATTCTGTTTGATGAAACCTACACTATAGAGTTGTTGGAGTCATGATTGGTAACCGCACGATCCCAGGAAGGTTTCGTCCACTTACGTTGTAAAAAAGAAGTCTTAGAAATAAAATAAAAATGAATTGAATTGAATTCAGGTAAAGCCGTTTATTTTACAATAACCTTTTTTTATTTTAGCACCGCAAATAAAGTGCGAAAGAAAAGCAACTCTTCAGGCTGCTAGAAAATGAAGGGGGAATAAATAAATAAATAAAAACAAATAAATAAATAAAAACAAACAAATAAATAAATAAAATAAAGTAGTTGACATTGCGGCTCGATCATCTTTACTACCCGGTGGAAGAATTAATATTTAAACATTCTAATAATGCAGGCTGCCTTGCATGCACTTTTAAGCAAAGCAACAATATTTTTCACCTGGGGTAACACAATGATTTTTCTCCCCGCTGAGCGTAATTTCCCTTTCTAATGCGCCCGTGAGGCCTCCGCTCTATGGTAGCGCTGGCTCTCCAAAAACACACAATCTATTCTTTATCATTTCCATCCACACACACACACACATATACAAAAAAAACAAAAGAAGAAATTCATCGAGGTAAATATATTGAAATGAATGCCCATGAGAAAGGAATAGTTGAGGGCCAGGGTATGCTTTTTTTTTTTTCTCCTGAGACAGATTTAATGAATTGCATGGGTGGTACTGGGCAGAAAAATGAAATAAAATGTTTATTTTTTATTCTTTGCTCATATCTATGAAACATCTTCGACAGCAACGGGAGGTTTGACGTTTTAAAAAAAAAAAAAAAAAAGGAAAACGCGTCCTCATTCTCATGCACCTTAATGACATCTGCCTGCCTGCTTTCGAACAGGTGTTTATGACACGACCCTCACACACGTATCAACACGTATGCACACACATGGGCTAGACATGAAAAATGAAGTGAGGAGCTTCCCCCCGTGGAGCGTTTATAACAGGAGGGATATCGTAGATCTGGGTGCTGTCAATGGAAAACGCATTGTGGACGCCGGCAGCCGTCTTAATTGATCATGAAAATAAATTGCTGGCTTGCGTGGGCAAACTGAACCGTATCCTTATGAGTGATGCTCGTTTCCCTTTCCTCTTTTGTTTATGCATTGCTGCAGAGTTAGTAGCGATGAGAGGGAGGGTGTGTGCTCTTGTGTGGGTGTTTAAAACAATGAAATCTGGCTTAACATTGAACCGATGCGCACTTTTCCATGCCGTTTTCTGGACCCCCAATGAAATCAGACCCGTTCTCGTTCAGGCTTGGGGGGGGTTTGGGGTGGAATCTTTCTGTTGGCATGACAATCAGTTATTTTGAAACAAAAAGACATGAACAGTGGACAAATTGCATTTATAAAGCGTAATATCGCAACATGAATCAGTGAATCAATTGAATCGATTGTACTATCAATTGACATAGCCTAAATCAAAGATACAATGCTAATGCTAATGCTAATGCTAAGAAAACACTTTACATTAGCAGATGAACCACTTAAATTACAAATTAGAAAGTTTTAATAAATAAATGTTTTTAGGCACCGGATGTCGGTTAATTCAACTTTCCATCAGGATAGCGAGTAATGAGAGGGCGGTTGCCATAACATGACACCACAACAACAACAACAACAACAACAACAAGTCAGTTGTAATACTGTTTTTACAATAAGACGCAAAAAAGTACAAAGAGAGTTTTACACTTACATAACAGAATATAACTAAGTGAATCGTTGACGCAGTGATTTGGTGAATCAGTTAACATATTAAACCTTTACTCGATGGAACCAATCAGTTTTTTGGATGGCTGCCGACTTGTTCACTCACTCTGAGTCGTCTTAAAAGGACAACTTAAATTTTTTTTTTAACTTTATCAGTCAGTTTGACTGATTGAAAGCACGCAGCTGTTCCTCTTCATCTAAAAGGTGAGACAGACAGAAAGACCGAGAAGGCTATTAGCTAGCGCTTCAGTCTATTAGCGTAGCGCCGTGAGAGGGTCACGGTGGTGAGTGTCTGCACTGGTCGGCTCTTTGAAAAGAGATCGCTCATGTGAAAGACACACTGACACGGCAAGGGCAAAGGCCTGGAGCTCATTTATGCCCTATGGGGTATAATACTCAGAGGGGGCAGGTGTCTACACACACGCACACACACACACCCTCGTGCAGCAAGATGAAACCTGAGAAGATTTATAACGTTCAAGAAGGTAACAGTTTATGGCCAGTAAGCAGGACATGAATAACACTTCATACGCTGATCGAGGGCAGAGGAAGGAGACTGCACGTCAATCCATCCTTTTAGTAAAATTTAAAGGTGCAATCAGCATTTTAGCAAATATCAGAAAGACATAAGCCGCTCGGGCGCATGTTACACACAATGTGTCAAACTCATCTTGTTGCGCATTGATTCTTCTGCCACCGTCCCCTTGGTCGGGTCCTGAGCTAACAGGGAACGTTCCTACAACTTTCAGTAACGTTCTTTAAATGTTGTGTAAATGTTAGGACAAAACATTCTTCAATAACGTTCATAGAACGTTCTTATAACGTTATAGTTAACGTAGTTCCTCATCATGTTGAGAGAAAACAAATCTCTTGGAACATTCTGTTTGACATTAATCACATTTGATGAACGTTGTCTTAACGCTGCGGCAAAACAATGTTCTTGGATCGTTACACAAACTGGACATTTTCACATTCATGGAATATTCCAAATCGCTAGAACGTTCTTAGAACATTAATTTGTTAGCTGGGTAACGGGTTTCTCTTTCTAAAGTGTACACCTTCTCTGTGTTTATGTCTTACACATTTTGTCTCTTCATACGCTTTCATTTCATTTCCCTCTTAACGACCCTTATATATCCATTAGTGATCCTTATGCTAAATCAGCCCGCTGACGTGTGTGTGTGTGTGTGAGTGTGTGTGTTGAAACTGGAGAACACTGTGAGAACACTGTAGACAACGTGGTCTAGAAGAAGGAGGATTTACAACGAGCTTGGCCCAGGTGACATTTAACTATTAGATAAAACTCATTTCTAATTTAAGACTCTGACAACTGACAACAGCAGTCCTGTCATAAGGGAATCCTTTGCAAGTGACACACACACACACACACACACACACACACACACACACACACACACACACA
>JAOUQX010000010.1:3390727-3401484 GCA_028566295.1 Liobagrus marginatus | reverse complement strand
GTGTGTGTGTGTGTGTGAGAGAGAGAGAGAGAGAGAGAGAGAGAGAGAGAGAGAGAGAGAGAGAGAGAGGATGGGACTAGAGATTGTCTCTGTGCCAGTGTGTAAAAGAGCATTGGTAGAGGAGGTGCGAGAGGCGTGTACCCATGGCACTAAGCCATGCTATTTCTCTGTTGTGTGTGTGTGTGTGTGTGTGTGTGTGTGTGTGTGTGTGTAGAGGGGGTGTACATGGATTGGCAGCAATGGCTCTTAGAAAACTCTTAAAAAGCACACAAGCAGATCTCAAAACTTTTTGCACCCTGGGACCTAAAAATAAAAAAAAAACTAATAAGAAAAAAAAATGTAGTGCTTGGACCCTGATAAATATGTGGTACTTGTGGGTTGTGACATCATACAAAAAAAAACAGATCTTACTTTGAGAACCACCGAACTACAGAGCAAAATATACCTACGCAAACATGCATATGTTACACAAGTATTTGCATTATAAATGGCTAAATGAAAATAAAAAAATAAAATCACCGTCTTTTTTTTTTCTCCATATATGCTTTCACACTTTCCACTCCTTATGTAATGTAATATCATCTGAATCACTTTGCATCATTTTCCATGGAGGTAAATTACTGGGTTAATTAGCCTTTCTCGTTAAAAATAAAAGTGTCCTTGAATTACCCAGCTAACAGGGAACGCTCCCACAACTTTCGCTAACGTTCTGTAAAAGTTGTCTAAATGTTAGGACAAAACATTCTTAAATAATGTTCATGGAACTTTCTTATAACGCTATAACTAGTTAATGAATGTTGTCAACATGTTGAGGGAAAAACTTTCCTAGAATAACGTTCCTGGAACGTTCCTTATGACGCTATTCGTACGTGATGAATGTTGGCGTAATGTTGAGAGAAAAACTTTCCTAGAACAACGTTCCTGGAACATTCCATATGACGCTATTCCTATGTGATATATGATGTTGTCGTAATGTTGAGGGGAAATCATTCTTGAATGATTTCTCTCTTTCTAGGACAATGTGCCTGGAACGTTCCATATGATGCTATTCCTACATGATGAATTTTGTCGTAATGTTGAGAGAAAAACTTTCCTAGAACAACGTTCCTGGAACGTTCCATATGACGCTATTCCAACTTGATGAATGTTGTCGTAATATTAAGGGGAAATAATGCTCTTGGAACGTTAAGCAAACTGGGCATGTTGACACTTATGGAACGTTAAAAAGCGCATTTCTAGAACCCCTTGATTTAGCTTTTCATTCGATACGTTTAAAGCACTGTGTTCATTATAACGCTCCGATCTGGAGTCAGCGTCAGCGGGTAGCAGCTCGGGTCTGAATTCGCAGCTGAACGTTCTTCTTTTTTTCTATTTTTGGCGTTGTAAATATTTCATGGGCGACCTGATTCAGGCGAGTCGAGCACCGTTTCACACTCTCTTTCATGCGCGCCATTGCCAGATCTGCTCCACAATGAGAACAGATTTAGGTGGGAAGACATCAACAATCCAGATACCACCAACACCAGCGACCAGGTGTCTGTGCACTCGTCGCTCAATCGGGTCCTCACATCTTTGCTATTTATACACATTTAATAAATAAATAAATAAATAAATAAACAAACAAGGGTGGGGGGGGGTGTTGGGGGGTTGGCGGGGAGAGGAAAAATATGAAGTATCCTAAGCGTTTGCCTCGAATACGGCTGAAGCATAAAGGAGCTTTTCAGACGCGGGAAAATAACGAGCGCGCGTCTTTGTGCGATGAAAGTAGCGGCTTTCCGACCGTTCAGACTGAGAGCGTTTTTTTTTTTCCTTCCCCCCTTTTAAACCCTGTTAAAGGTTTTGTGTGTATTTGGTTAGTTACAGCAATTACAGGCAGTAAGTGACAGCCAAAAGCACGAGAGAGAGACAGCGAGAGAGAGAGAGAGAGAGAGAGAGAGAGAGAGAGAGAGAGAGAGAGTGAAAGCAGACTGCTTTCCTGTGCAAGACTCCTCTGTCGAACATCTGCTCGGAGATTTGCATATTAATTAACCCATATTAACTCTAATTATTCTGGGAAATTATCAAATAAATTAAATTTTCCAATTTTAACCTTTCGTTTGCTTGACGGATGTCAGCACAAGAGGAAACCCGGAAAAAACCTGCGTTCACCTGCGCAACCGTTTTTCTGTATTACGTTCTTCTTTATTATGTTTCTGTTAAATTACTTTTATTTCCTGGTGATAGACCTGGGGGCACCCGCGAGAGATTTTTTACACCCTGTCTCTTTTTTTTTTGGCTCCTGTGTCAGAGAGGTGGGGGGACGCTGGGCCGGGAGCATGTGTGTGTGAGTGAGTACAGATGGCTAACACGGGCAGGACAACTACAGGAGGAGGGTCAGGCCACCGAGCCGAGCGGCCTAGCAAAGCTCCGAGTTTTCTGTGTGTGTGTGTGTGTGTGTGTGTGTGTGTGTGTGTGTGTGTGTGTGTGTGTGTGTGTGTGTGTTTCTTTTTTTCCAGCCTGTTGCTTTGGCCTCGGCAAATAAACGGGACTTTAATTCAATTAGGGTTCGGCTACCGTGGCTGGCTGCCTCATGGTAGAAATGATTGAACATAACAACCCCCTCGCTGACACACACACACACACACACACACACAAGCGCTCTGAAACACCGTGGCGTTGGTTCGATTTGCTTTACACTTCACTGGGTTTTTCACCGTTCATGGGGCAGCTTCACTCTTTTGTTTGGTTTTGGACCCCCCCTCGAAACCCTCCGCCCCCGACCCTCTCTCTCTCTCCCTCTCTCTCTCTCTCTCTCTCTCTCTCTCTCTCTCTCTCTGTCTCGCTCTCTATCTTTCTTTTTCTCTCTCTCTCTCTCTAAACACCAACCTGTCTGTCTGTCATTATAAAAATTAAAAATAACGCAAAATGTGCCATTAAATCATTCATTAAGTAAACAAAGTTTCTAAAGACAGACTCGAGTTTGTTAGGGAAGTGAATATTCATTAGCGTCCCCCAATTCAGAGCCGTAAACTGTCCTGAAAGGAAATGAGGACAGTTTACTCTCAGTACTTAGCGAATAGCTAGCATTACCTTCCACCTTAATGCTTTTACACCCCCATTCCTAATGGCACACACGTACACACATTCACACACACGCACACACACACACACACACACACACACACACACACACACACACACACACACCCCATGACCCCCCTTGAGCCATTCAGTTGATCTGTGGTGTATGAGACAGGCAGGAGAGGGCATAGTTATCCTCCAATAGGGTTACCTTCCTCACCTATTACCCCTAGTGATAAACAGCAGCTGGTCCAGGGGGACAGTAGATCCAGGAATAGCTCCATCAACTTCCCCGACTCAGGACCTCAGGGGAGCTCTTCTCTATAGCTCTCCCGTAACCAGAGGCCGTTTTCTGGGCGCCGGCGCTCAGGCTTTCCCCCGGATCTGGATCTTGACCTTCTTTGGGTTCGGGTGTTTGAGCCAAACCATGCCCCCAGGTTGGATAGTGGTTGCGGAGAGTGTAGGAATGGAGACAATGACGGCACAAGAATCTCGAAGAGCATTACTCAGGACGAGATGTTTGCACAAGAGCAGTAAAGGTAGAAATAACTCATTCTCAGTCTGTCTGCTTTGATTACATTGTCTGGGGTCATGTCCGAATGTTGTATGGTTGTATGGAAGTGGTAGCTCAGTGGTTAAGGTGTCAGATTGCTTCGATTCCCAGCACCCCCATGCTGTCACTGCTGGGCCCCTGAGCAAGGCCCTTAACCCTCAACTGCTTAGCTCAATAAATAAGGTAAATGTAAGTTGTTCTGGATAAGGGTGCTTGCTAAATGCTGTAAGTGTAAAATCTGGATGTAACGGCTAATCAGGTTTATTGATGCTAATAAACGGATCAGTGGAGTGCAGGTTTTCTCTACTTCCTGTTCCAGTTTTCGCTTAATAAGGTGTTGTTTCAGGTGTATTTAATTTTTTATTTTTTTACAGTTATGGCTTTAGGGATTGTATCTGTCACTATGCGTGTAATATTCTAACAAGAAAACAAACAAAAAACGGTTTACCACTTTTAGCTTTTAAACGACTTCATGATCGCTTGTGCTCTCTGCTAATGGTGTTGAATTGCCACAAACACAAACCCTTCACATGTCTTCTCCAAACAATGTTCCGTTTGATTGTTTGTTTGTTTATTTTTTATTTAAAAAAAAAAACCTTTTTCCAACACCCCCCCTTGAGTCTTTATACCTCAAAGCGCCGCTAGCCGCCCATGGACCCACTAGTGATCATAATCAATACCGAACGCACAATACATGTCATTAGTGTCTGCCCTGTGTACCGTCTAACTGACAGGCCAATACGAGCGCCGTGAATAGGTTACGATGGCGAACGCTAAGCCTAGCATTAACCGAGACTGGGGCAATTAAGGGTGTCATTTTAATTATCTGTAGCATTCGAGTGAGAGATGTTCCTTTTATTTACTGGAGATCAAAAGCAGGAGAGAAAAGCCGGGCGACGTAACAGGTAGCATCAGACGGAGAATGGCAGGCGTAATTGCCTTTGTTGCGGCTGACACTCGGACGAGGCAGAACCAAATAGAGCTTGTCATCCGAGGAGAACTTAGCCGAGAAGTAAACATTATCATTTCTTTGTCTCTCGCCGCTCGCAACACAAAAGATTGATTAGCGGAGAGGTGAGGAACAGAAATAATGGCCATGGTGACATTAGCAGGTTGAAATTATTGTGTTGAAGTGCACAATGCCAGCCGAGGAATGGCTGTCTGTCAGAGATGCCATTTAAACAATACACACACTCGCGAGTAAAAAAAAAAATTCCCTTGCTCCTTGTCGAAATTAGCAAAGTGCTGCCCCTCCCCCGCTATTATTGTTCAGGCTTTTCAAAAAAACCTCCAACAGTAAGTACTAAGTTGCTGGCAGATTTGAACTGCTAGTTAATATGACGCTCTCTGTGTGTATTCTCTTTTCTCTCTTGCTGTTTCCCGGTTTTTATGAGTCATCGACTAACAAACACGAAAGGCTCACATTTACTGCTCAGGCTAGCCGCTAACACCACCACGCTAACACACAAGCTGAAAAGTTGGATGCGAAGATTTCATACCGAAAAAATTGCAAGAACGTAGTAGTTATTGTTATTCCTGGTTTTATTATAAGACGGACTCGAAACAAGCTGTATAAATGAAATTGGTATACTTGACATTTCCTACATTACCCAGAATGCCTTTTGGTGTACCTGCGGAAATCGGTGCAAGCGGATTGAGTCGTCGCTTCGTTCATGGCCTGTCGAAAGACAACGATGCGGCGGCACTTTATTCTGTTTGTTCATCCTCTTAGTCCTTCAACTTTCACCCTAATCTCTTCATTGACCGTCGTCTTCCTCATCCGCTTCCCTCATCCTCTCTCAACCATCAACCCTTTTTTTATTCTATTGTATTTTATTTCTCCGCACCAGACAATAAAGAACGATTATGCAAAAAAAATTATTTTAAACAAATTTCTTTTCAAACTCCATTTCTGTTTGAATCATAGCCATATTATTATATGATAACTATATTATTATAAAAAGAGTCTTCGAAAACTAAGCGCACAACCTTTCCCAAATGGTGGAGACTTATTTTTCTTCATAGAAATGCGGATATTTTAATAATTTGAATAATTAACAATTGAATATAGACAAGTTCTTTCCCTGTCTGCTTCGTCATTTGGTCATTTCATCATTTGGTCTCATTATCTTCGTTCCTTCACAACCGATCATTCGGATCTTCTCTGACTTTCTGTCCTAAAATATTAAGCTCACGCCCCGTCCCCCGGCCATCATGTTCGGCGATGAGTCATTTGAATCTGCCCTGCCCCCTTAAACCTGCTCTGCTTTGTCAGTGTGTATAAAGTAAAAGAAAGCGCTTTTTAAAATCAGTCCAGCCTTAGATAATTTCATTCAGCCATACTCTGGCTCGCAGCTCTTTCACTTCAGCTTGTGGGATCAGTGTTTGAGACAGATTGACGGTAAGGAACATGAGGGAGGGGTAATATGGGGAATGTTGGTGGGAGGGGAAGGCTGGGGTCTGTGCCCAGGGCTTCCCAGGCCTCCTGTTCCTTTGTGTGGTGCCCTAACCTCATACAAACCCCATGAGAAAAAAAAAATTAAAAACACTGCCTGTTCACCGGTAAGCAAGGGAAGAGTTAAAACCCTTGTCGGATGTTGGGGGGTGTGGGGGTGGATCAGGGTGGTGGTGGTTGGGGCGTTATGTATGTGTCCAGGGCAGAAAAACGGAGAGTGGGTGGGTAAAAAGAGCAGATTATCAATCACGCCTAAGGTATATATGGACCACACATCAAGTTTTAAATGTCTCACTTTCCTTTCTCTTTACGTCTATTCTTCCATCCACACCCCCCCTCCCCACCCACCCACATTCTCTTTTTTTTTCTTTTGTCTTGTTTCTTTTTTTTCCCCTTTCCTTCTACTACCCCCTCTCTATCAGTCAGGGCATTACCCAGTCTGAACTTGCCTAAACCCTTGTGGTCACACCTCTTGAAAAGGTTTTGTTTCCTCCGTCAATTGGTATTCAGCCCAGGTCAGCGGATGCCTCTGGCCTCGGCTCCGTCGCCGTTTTCATTTTAATTTGCACCTGTTGTGCAGTTGTTCGGAAGGCAAGTGCGGGCCGGCGGATTAGCCAAAGATCATGTTATGAACAGATATGCGCGTTGTAATCTTTTCTGTCCACAGGGGAACGGTAAGAAGGAAGAAAGCCTGTGCTTTTTCATAATCCAACCCACATCACCCCCCCACACAAGCACCACACCAAATATCCCGTCCCTTTTTTTTATTACTTCCGTGAGAGTGTTGTGTGAAAAAGTTTTCGACAACGTTATTATTATTATTTATTTATTTATTTATTTATTTTCAACTCTTTGCCGAACCTCACGCAAACTGATTTGCTTTATTGAGCAACTGCGCCGTGTAGAACCGGCTCGGTAATATTGTTTTATTGTTGTTCTCTTTTATTGTCGGGTTCCCATGATGTCATGTTTTCACGTTTAATTGTATTCCGAAAATATGAGCCCTCGTACTTTGACGTCGTTTTCTTGCATTGGTATTTTAAACGCTTTTGGGGGATCCCATGCAGGAAGGTAATTCGTTCGAAAGTTTTAGCAAGATTCAGGTGTATGGATATCATATAAATAATATAAAAAATATATTCAGGAAATATATTTCGATCCTTTTTTTTCTTTCCTGGGCAGAGGAAAGCCCTTAGGGCATACGTTTGTCACTCACTTGTCACGGGCACCGGCGACATATCCTATATTCTTTAAGATATTTCCAGAGATTGGTCATTGTAAGAAAAGGCATGGAGGAAAGCGATAAAGCGGGGGGTTGGGTTGGGGGCACCCCCCTCCACCTGAACCTCCACCTGAACGCGAAACGTATTCTGGAAAGGCGGAAAGGCTCTGCAATCAGGAGCGCGCACAAATCAATCAGCCAAACGAATCGCTAATGAAACAAACGGATATTAGCGATATCGGACAGAATATGAGCGCGAGGCATGTGTGAAAGGTGCAGCTCCCTGGAATCTGAGTCTATTTTAGTGCTCTTGTGTAGCAGCTGCTTCCTAAGACACAATCACACACACACACACACGCTTAGACACTCGTTCCCACGTTTGACCGCGTAATTGGTTTGTCGTTTCAGTGTTAAACTACGAGAACGTAGTGGAGACCGGATCCGAGACAGACGAAGAAGACAAGCTGCTAGTATCTGAAGAGGACGGCTTATTGAACGGCGCCGGTAGTCCCACCAGTCTAACCAATCACGAGCCGGCAGCGCCGCTGTCCCCGAGGCTGGGCCACACCCTAATGACGAAAGTCGACGAGGACGAGATGCGGGACAGCGGTGTGGAGCATGTGTGGAATGACGGTGACCTGCTGAGGAGCTCCATTGACGGTACAGGTAGGTGCGCTTCAGCTAGTACAAGCCATGCCTCTTTTACCCTGACACACCCCTTTCCTTTACAGGTGGAGATTAGAATGTAAACAGAATTCAGAAACACTATCGGACTAGAGGTTATGAATCACATTATACGATGAAAAAATATTTTTTGTAAATAAAAAAATAATAACCCTAACCCTAATCAACAATATTGTCAAGTTTGTTAAAGACGTTTGATTAGGACCTCAGAAAGTATGAGACATCATCCCTAAAGAGTTGAACGACAGTTTTTCCGACTGGCAAAAAAAAAATGTAGCAACTTCCTAATTAGCACCAGAGCTAACCATTTCTCATGAAATGTCCGATGTGATCCAGCGCGTGTGAGATATTTGGAGTTCCCGGACACCCTCATTTGTAATTAGCGCCACATTAGGACGAGGGAGACCCGGCAAACTTTGAACATTTTCTTCTGCAAGCGTCGTTGGCTAGCGAGCGCCGGTCACGGATGCTTGAGAGATAAATACTTTTAATTAGGGGGAGAGGGTAATCGTTAAAGGAGCTGGGCCGATTCCGATGTCGAGAGAGAAAGAGATAGAGCGAGAGAGAGAGAGAGGGAGAGAAAAGTCGTTAACAATCTTAAATGAAATTTTTATTTTTATGATAGCCATTTACATGTATAATAAGAGTCAATGATTCTTGGAAGCGTGTGACAAGAACGGAGTGCGGCACGAGCCGGTGGAAGACAGCCCCATTTAAATGAGCCGGGCTCGCCTATTCATTTCCGCTAATGAACTAGCGGCGCTCGGGCCAGGCAGAGAGGGAGCGTTCAGGAGTCGGAAAATTTAATACGCTCCAAATAACGGGGCCATTTCCAGAGGAGGAGTACGGCATAGCGCCGTTATTAACGTTATTAACTCCGAAGCCCCTTCAGGAGACCGACCATGATGGTTATTCGCAATATATCCCTGCGTCGCTTTTCCCGCTTTTTTCCCCCAGAGGAAAAGGGTTCCCGGGTTGACAGTGTAATTTCATTTAACCCCCCCAAACACCCCCCCCCCAGGTTGTAAATCACGAAAAATAAACAAGTGCCTGTTTCAGAGAGTATCGGTTAATTTGATAAAAGCTCTCGGAGCCGTCGTGTCTAAGATTCGACTGTGTTGCAACTCGGAGATAGCACGCGTGTGTGTGTGTGTGTGTGTGTGTGTGTGATAAAAACCTGAGCGGTGTATCTGAAAGGCAGGGGAGAAGTTCATTAGCTTTGGGTGAAGGAAGTTATCCCACCCTGTTGCTTAAATTCGCCGCTACTTTCTCTCTTTCTCTCCGGGTTTTTGTTTTGTTTTTTTGCTCTTTCGGTGCCTCAGAGTCTGCAGTCGAACCTCAGCACATAGCTCGAGTTTAAGATAAGACTCGTTTCTCCTCTCACTCACTCACTCACTCTCTCTCTCTCTCTCTCTCTCATTCTCTCTCTTTTGCTCTCTCTCTCTCGCTCTTTATTTCTTTTGCTGTATCACCTTATATCCATCTCTTCTTACTTCTTCTTATTTCAATCTGTGTATCTCTCTCTCTTTTTTCAATTGATTCGTTCTCTTCTTTCTTTTTAATTGTATCTCTCTTCCTATCCATCTCTTTCTTGTCTTTCTTTCTGTGTATTCTTTCTCTTCTTCTTAAATCTGTGTGTATCACTCTCTGCAGCTCTTCTCCCCCCTCTCTCTGTCTCTCTCTCTGTCTCTCACACGCCTTTTTTCTTGATAATTTTCCTTTTCGTTTTTATCAATTCTTTCTCCTCAATGTGTCCAGCTGTATGTGTCTCACTCTCTTTGCATCTCCCAATCCCCCTCTCCCTCTCAATCCCTCCTTCTCTTCCTGATTTAAGGTCTCTTTCCATTTCTCTCTTTTCCTTTCTCTTTCTTGCCTTTTCTTGTCTCTCTCTTTCTCCATCCGAATCAGCCATCACCGCCGTCCTTGACATTCCTCCGTCCCACAATGCACTTCACACGGTGTGCTGGAAAGCGTGACATCATTATCTCAGGCGCCCGCTTTCGAAATAAATCACTGCGCGTTCTTTGCCACTTTCTTTTTTCCGTTTTCTCTCTCTCTCTCTCTGTCTCTCTCTGTCTCTCTCTCTTCGCAGACATGGCCAACAGTTCTTTTTAGGAGAATAACAAAAAAAGTTGAAAAAGGGAACGGTGTGTTTTTGCAGCGCGGGGCTCCGGCGCTCGACCAGCCGTAAAGAAGGGGAATGTTTTGAAAAGAAACATGCCGTGTGCTGTTCGGTAGGGAGTGTTTGGCGACGGGGTGAGAAATGGCGGCTGATGCGGCCGGGGTCACGATGGGAAGCCGAACGCTGGCCTCCTCTTCTTCCTCCTCCTGCCTCCTTCCTCTCTTCTGACCTGCAGATTTATTACAGTTAGACACAGGAGCCAGACACACACGTCTCTCTCACACACTGACAGCTATAAACATTTCTGCTCAGATAAACCCGAGATTGTGTGTGTGTGTATAACATAGTCCACGTCTTCCTCCTACTGGAAGACGGCTCCATTCTCACTGAAGTCTCTTAGCAGCTTCACTTAAAGATTTAATGCGTGTGTCAAATCTCTGGACACTTTCTGGACGGTCTTTACTTTAATACATCCAAACGGCGGTCCAAACACTAACCTGACTGGATATTCCCTGACCACAGGTGGCCAAAATGACAACCCCCGCCTCCCCTCCCCAAACCCCAAAAAACAACACATTTTCATTGTGACTTTAACCGTCACTATAATTTTTTCCACCCAAATGATTCATATTCAAACGATTCATTTTCAAAATGACTCACT
>JAOUQX010000010.1:3094557-3107716 GCA_028566295.1 Liobagrus marginatus | reverse complement strand
GAGATCTTTTTTCAAACTGTCAGATACTCTGTGTGTGTGTGTGTGTGTGTGTGTGTGTGTGTGTGTGTGTGTGTGTGTGTGTGTGTGTGTCTTTGCAGAAGCCTGTTCAGTAGACTGTGGTGGGTTTAAAAACCTTTAACTCCGAGGTGTCGGTCTCCTATCCACTCTCTCACCCCCGTCTCTTCTCTAATGGCCTCGAGTGTGTGAGACGAGCTCGGGGAGTGACAGCAGGACTACAGAGGGTGAAAAATCACGGCTGGCAGGAAGCAAAAGGAGCGTTTGTGTAAATGTGTACGATATATGGGATATTTAGATTGAATTCTGTCAGATTCTTATAGTTCTTTCTGTCGTAACATTGTTTGTAGTGAAGCGCTCTTTCACATACATTGCCGCTTCTATAGTATATAATATTAAAGTATGATATGATACAGTACAGTACAGGACAGTATAAACGAGTAGACTGGTAATGGATAGTATGATGCTGTGCTATGGTATAATATGATACTGCAATTTAGTAATAGTATAGTATAGTACGGTACAACGTGATACAGTACAGTAGAGTATAATAGTGGTATTGGTTGCTACGCTGTAGTATGGTAAAAAAAATTATAATAATAATGATACTACTGAAAAGTACCCCAGATTAATGGAGTGGGCTGCTTTTCTGTGGTACACTCTGTATAATATCTTATAGTATAGTATAGTATAGTATAGTATAGTATAGTATAGTATAGTATAGTATAGTATAGTATAGTATAGTACAGTACAGTTTAGTATGATATGATACATTAATGTAGCATATAATACAGTAGCCTATTGGATATTGGTATTGGTATTGGATAGGAATATGTGATGTGATATGGTATACTACGGTACAACTCGATAGAGTACAGGAAAGTACAACAGTGATATTGGATAGAATAGTTTGTTATGCTGTGCAATGGTATAATGTAATAGAATAATGTACCATAGCCTACAGTAGAGTATGACCCAGTACACTGGAGTCTGATAGGATAGTTTGCTATGCTGTGGTATGGCATAGTATTATAATGTAATGTGGTAGAATTGAATAGCATAAAATAATATAGTAAGTCCTGGTACCATACAATACAGTACAGTATAGTTTAATACAGTAAACTGGTTGTTAATAGGATCATTGTTTATGGTATGGGATAGAATGATACATTATGACGTGGCATGGCATAGTATAGTATAGTATAGTATAGTATAGTATAGTATAGTATAGTATAATATAGTATAGTAGAATATAGTATAGTAGAATATAGTATAGTATAGTAGAATATAGTATAGCATAATAAAGTATTTTATGATTCACTAGAGTACAGTAAACTGGTATTGGATAGGATATTTTGTTATAGTATAGTATAGTAAAGTATAGTATAATATAGTATAATATAATAAAGTATGGTATGATACACTAGAGTACAGTAGACTGGTACAGGATAGGATATTTTTTTAGTAGTTTGTTAGTATAGTATAGTATAGTATAGTATAGTATAGTATAGTATAGTATAGTATAGTATAGTATAGTATAGTATAGTATAGTACAGTACGCTATTGTTTTGAATAGTATGGAATAGTATAGTACAATATGAGACTATATGATACATTATAATATAATGCCGTAGACTGTGGCCTTGGATAGGATAGTTTGTTTACCTATGGTAGGCTAAAGTGCTATACAATATATTGTGGTATAATATAAAATAGACTAGTATATGTATTTAGTATAATATACTGTAGTATATTATGGTATGGTGCAGTACGATACAGTGGAGTACAGTACAGTATAAAGCAGTAGACTGGTATATAAGTAGATTGTGATCCTATGGTATGAATAGTGTAGCTTAAGAATTAATAATGTGAAATGGCATAGTATAATATATAAAGCCTACACAGAGTTTCTAATAATAACAATAAAATCATTTTAAAGTTAAAGTTAAATTTGTGATTTTTGGGTAACAGGCTACAATTGTATTACCTTTAAGAAAGAAAAAAACACAGATCTTAAGGAAACGAGCGCTTTTTTGATAACCAATTGAATAATTATCTAATTGGTTAATTATTATTGGATACATTATTACGTGTATTGATAATTGGCAATAAAACATAAACAACGTAATTGTTGATCCTTTGCTGCAATATAAGATGAAGTTTTTTTTAGTATGTCATAGCCTTATGTCTTATTTCATTTCTAGATATTTTTTTGTAAATTATGACATCATACATCATACGCCTCTGGCTTAATAGCCAGAGCAAAAAAGTAAACAACACCTGACCAATCAGAATTGAGAAATTAGCTATGGTGTGGTATCAATCAAATGTATTATTATTATTATTATTATTATTATTATTATTATTATTATTATTATTGACACCGGTGCCATTACTGTAGTACAGTCTATGCCTCTGAGTTTCTGGTGTGCTAATTAGTGCCACTGTCACTCTTCTGACAGGTGCAGCCCGTCTGCCAGGCTCAAACTCTCCCAAACACACACACACACACACACACACACACACACACACACACACACACAAGCTAAACGTGTTGATTTCATCCCTCCATCTGCTATTACATAATCACTGCCAATGTCTGTGTGATGAAGATGGAGAAGAAGAAAGCAAAAGACAAAAGGAGAAAGAACGAAGGAAGGAAGGGAAACTCGGCAGAAGCAAGTATTAGGGCACGTCAGCATGGCTGGAGGCGGTGGACAGTAATTGAAGGCTCGGTTGAAGTCGTTAGCTGAAATTCTTGGCTATGAAACATTCGTAGCAGATCTTTGTGCCCTTGAAAAGGCTCTGGAAAGTAAATTTCATGTGGAGAGTCTCATTCTTTACAATTATAGCAGTGAACCAATTATGACGTTTGATCTGTGATACTATATACTGTACATGTTTTCACCCGGTATGATTCTGAAACGCTTCTTCATTAGCGGATCTATTCGCAGCACATGCATGGGAAAGTGAACTTTGGTTGGCTTGGCTGAAAAAAAAACTGTGAACGGACAGGAATCTGAAACATTTTTCAGCCGAGGTTCTTTCTCAACATTCCTAGAAGTCAAAGGGTCAGCACTTTAATCCAATGTGGAAGGAAATTTGGCCGGTGAGAGGAAATAAACGTCACATCGTGGCACAATCGAAACCGCCGAACTTAGATGCCACCGTGAAAAAAAAAAAAAAAAAAAAAAAAGAAAACAGTTTATTTTTCCAGCGCAGACGGGAGACGAACCCGCCTGAGGTCACGTGAATTCCTACTGAAAGAGGCTTACGGGATTTCTAAAGAAAGTGCCAGAATACACACCGCTCTTGTCCGTTAGGCGTTTTTCAACGCTGCGCCGAGCTAAACGGTCGATAGCGGAGCCGAGAGGCTCGGGAACGCTCACCATAATTGTTTGTTCAATTATTTTTCTTGGACGCTGCACCTGCACTCCACCAAGCGAGCTCTGGAGACACGCAGCACAATTAGAGCCTGCCGAGCAACGAGGATTGTGGGTAAACGCAGGCCAAGCAGCCCGCAGGGCGAATCGGATAAATACCTTTTAGTGCTTTAGGTAGTGGTGCGAGAGAGAGAGATCCAGGGCTCTCGGGGAGTAATTTCGGACTTATTTGTCTGCATGTTTGACCTCCTCTTGACAAGGTTCCAGAGCGTTTTGTCAGCAGCACTATGCTATCCTTTCCATGATTTAATCAAAGGCCATTATGAAGGCGAGGAGAAGCGGGGAGGATGTTACCTCCACTGAACTGTCTGACTACTCCCTCGCTCCCGCTTGCCCATACACACATCTGAGCTGGGTGAGATTTCAGCAGAAAGTGCTTCAGACAGCTCACAACCAGAAGCAAGTGCACACACTTTACCCTATACACACACACACACACACACACACACACACAGGGGGGTACTGAGGGCCAGATATTCAAGGTTTCTCTGCTTCCTGCAACTTGCATAAATTGCCAAATAATCTCGTTTTTATTTAAATATAAAAGATCTATTATCTATTCACAGGCCATGGATACACAAACCGGGCTGTGTACACACCAGGACAAAGAAACAGAAAAGAATCAACCTGCCTTAATTAGCAACATTAGCTAAACAAGGCACAGTGCTTAATTAGCCAGCAGTTAGTTTAGCTCTTTGGTTTTATTTTACTTCTCCAGCAGCAGCTCTTTGACTAAACGCTAACTGTGTTTCCCAACAAGCTAGTCTTACTCTCTCTCTCTCTCTCTCTCTCTCTCTCTCTCTCTCTCTCTCTCTAGCTCTCTCTCTCTCTCTCATTTTTTTCTCTCTCTCTTTCTCAATGTGTATTTTTAAAAAAATAACACAAACAGTAAATTAAAACGCTGCGCCATTACTTTACCTAATTTAATCTTTCCATCTGTAATAAAGTGGCTAGTAGCTAGCCATGCTGGTGAACAATAACACTAAAAACTAAACACTAACATTTAATACTAACACTAAAAACTAAACACTGACACTTACCACTTAATACTAACACTAACACTTAACACAAACACTAAATACTAACACTAAAAGCTAAACACTAACACTTAACACTAACAACTAACTCTAACAGTAAATACTAACACTAAAAACTAAACACTAACACTTAATACTAACACTAACAACTAACACTAACACTTAATACTAACACTAAAAACTAAACACTAACACTTAATACTAACACTAACAAATAAACACTAACACTTAATACTAACACTAACACTAAAACAACACTTAATACTAACACTAAAAACTAACAATAACACTTAATACTAACACTAACAACTAACACTAACACTTAATACTAACACTTAATAGTAACCCTTAACACTAACACTTAACACTTAATAGTAACACTTAATATTAACACTAAACACTGACACTAAACACTAAAAACTAAACACTTAACACTAAACACTAACACAAAACAGTAACAAGCTAAGCTAACAAACATGTTGTTGTTAAAGCTTTAATACAAATTCACTAGCATGATATAAACATCAGGAAAATTAAAACCCTTATTAAAATTCATCTTTGTATCATACATAGGTTATATGGCCATTAATATATATAGACTAGCATATAGTATAGTTAAGGACATCTTTTAATAAAGTTCCTTACAATGTACCACATTGTGTTAGCGTGTAAGCTGCTGTTTTAGTCGGGATAGTATGTTTTTATTTTCGAGTTAGCATGTTAATTTAGCAAGATAGCATCTCACATTAGATTATTATATTAGATATTATAATTCGACAGTTTTTGTGGCTTTAGACACTAATTCCATTGCTAGGTTAATTCGGTCACTTCACCAAGATATTAATATGTTTTCTTTCTTTCTTTGTCCGTTTCCTGGTGTTCCCATCCGAACTCGAACTCGCTCTGCTGCAAAACATCACAACGTCAGAGCCCTGGAAGTGGAAACGACAAGGACACAGTGGCTGAAGGTGTCAGTCACTGTATTCTTTCATTCCCCCCCCAACTGTTATTCCACTTTGCTCTGTCGTTCTGTGCCGACTCGGATCACTGGTCTAAAGCGGGAGGATTAAGTGAGCGGGCCGCATTAAAAAGCGTGTACAGGATCAAGGCTGCTGTGTTGGTCACTGACTTTCAAAGCATGAGGGATGGATATACTGTATGCCATTGAGTTTCATGTGGAGCGTCGATACACACATCTGAAAAAGGAATATTTCTTTCTTATTACTGGTATCTTTATGTCCTAAAATTTACTTCGAAAGCCACATTATCATAGGTACTGTATATACAGTGAAATTCAAAATGGAAATTAATAAAAACTATGACAGAAAAAAGCTATTTCGACCACATCAGTTATCAAATATGCAGAAACTGAAACTTAATTCTTAAACTGGTCATCTTTTTTTTTTTTTTACAATTTTGTCTATTTTCTGTAATACAGCATTCTCTAAATATTAGTTAAGAATAAAATAATAGTATAAGTTAAACAGAAAAAGTAAGCAGGCCTCACATGTCCATGTCATGTGATAGATCCCTAACAAGCTTGTTTCCTGCTATGTATGTTTGTTAAAACGTATTAAAAATCATGTATATTTCATTTATCTCACAAATCATATAAACTAGTATAAAAAAATGCTAAATCGCAAATTTGTTTGTATTTAGAATCAAAAATAGTGTTTTAAAAGTCAAATACATTTTTAGGTTCTATCTTCCAACAATATTACTACGGAACAATATTTTTTGAGAAAATTCCTGGTTATATTTGTGTGTTTTAATGTAATTTCATTTGTTTATTATTATTATTGTTTTTAATTGTTTAAAATTATTTTTCAATAATATATTTAATAATATAATATAATAATAAATTGTTTGTTTGTTTGTTTGTTTTTTATTATGATATATTCTGGATAAAGCAAACGGTGTTTCAACAAATTAAATAATAATAAATAATAATAACCAATATACTGTATATAAATAGTTACCAGATACTCTGTAGAACTATACAAAGATCCATTATAATGCACAGACTGCAAAAATTAAGTATATAATATAATCTATAACTAAATCAATGAAAGTGATTAGAACAATTCTAAACACTTCTTATATGCAAACGTTGAATTATTCAAAGTATCATTTGCATTACCTCTAGTGCATACATAAATCATAAATAAGCTTTGTGCACAACCACATACATTAAGACCCATTTGTAGTGTGTAGTTGGTGTACAGTACAGTGTGTAGTATGTTAGGGTTCCAACCATCGCCCTGCAACCCCCCCCCCCCCTTCCCGGAAAAAAAATTAACCCCGTTAAAGCAGTATTCTATAGCACATTACTGTACAGAATGTCATGTCATACATTACAAGCTCATACCGTTACAAATTACACAATACACACAGAGAGGAAGAGAAAGGAAGACAGGTGGCCGTATGCTGACTGATAAGCGTTTGTATTGCAGCACCTGCTGGTGAAACCGTATCCAGGTATTTGGAGAAATCGCATTCTTACGCCTCATAAGTCACGTTAGCTGCGTTACTGTCGTGGTTCACACGATGCTCAGGTTTCAGGCGTACAGTAAACCATTCATCTCAAATACTGTGAGAACCAGTTCACCAGACCACACAAGAATGCTGACAAAAAAAACGGACCTTACCATTACATTACCATCATCTGTTATCTTGCCTCGGATAGTTTGGTCACAGATCTGATCGTTTATCAGTATGAACACACAAATGGATTGTAATTAATTGATTCAGTCTTATTCAGTTATTTTTCCCAAACTATGTTACTAAAAGTCACTCATTCATTAGCACATGCAAATAGGTATAAAAATGGTTTAAAATGGTACACTTTTTTAATTCAGTAGTATGCTTGGGTGTAAATGGGACGGGATGTACGTATATTAAGCCTATATGTTTTATTCGGAAAAGATCATGTCATGTGCATATGTGAATTAATCCATCAATACCCTACCCTACCCTAACCCATCAATAAAAATGGTTCTACAGCCTACAATTTTTACTGGGGCTTTTAAAGCCTTGATGCAAACGCGCTAGATATATTTCATATTTACAGCATTTATTAGACGCCATTATCCAGAGCGACTTACGTGTATCTTACTTATCCAACTGAGCAGTTAAGGGTTAAGGGCCTTGCTTAGGGGTCCAGCAATGGCAGCTTGGTGGTGCAGGGAATTGAACCCTCAGCAGTACAACACCTTCACCACTGCTCTACCACTGACCCTACATTTACCCCTAGCGTTTATGATTGTAACATACAAGACTTAAATAGATCATGTAAATACCGTATATAGAGAGTTATTCGGAATATTCGACACCGTGATTCCGTTCAACAAAATCAGAACCAAAAGAAGAAAAATAAATCCGACATTTTTGGTTAAAGCTTGCTTGTTAGTATCCTAATGTCAAACCTGAACAATTGCCCTTACCAAATAATATACTTTATTACGTTCATTTTATTGCGTAAACCTACAGGTAAGTGCTGTTGACGTATAAATCCCCGGTTGTCTTTCTGTAATGAGTAACTTGGGTCGACTGTATGTACTAGTAGTGTACTTTTATTATAGTACTATTTTAATACTTCTTAAAGCTAAATCAGGCACTTTGTAGTTTACAATAGAAAACTTTTAAGTCAACTAATTAATGATTCGTATTGCAACTAGGCGGAACCTTTTTATCTGATGAATTAGTTAGTCATCTTAAACCGTATCAACACTTGTTCCATCACCGGTTTACATATGCAACGTTGTTCATTAGCATATGCAAATGACAACAATGATCAAAAATCTGTTCGACTATATATACTACACTTTGAACTATGCTTGGTTTATACAATTTACACACGATTAATAACATGGTAATAAATGAGACAACGGCCGTTATTGTTAATTGATCCACCCAGTAAAAAGTGTTGATGGATAAAGTGGAGCATGTGATGGGATTCGAAACAAGTAGCTGTAGTTACAGCAAGGAAGTGTGTCGCATTACGACACAGGTGGAGACTATGAAACTTGTCCACTGGGGACCTTATACATAATTCAAATTAAAATTCAGATCGTATATATCATATACACATACATGCAGTGAAATGTTTTTATTCCGCATATCCCAGCTTACGAATTTGAAGGTTGGGGTCAGAGTGCAGGGTCAGTTAGAACGTACGGCACTCCTGGAGCATCTGAGGCTAAGGGCGCCCTTGATCAAGGACCCAATGATGGTAACTTGCCTGGTGCGAGGCTTGAACCCCCAGGACTCTGATCACTGACCCAGAGCCTTACCATTGAGCCTTATATGTATATATATATACACAGGGGTACACAATATGAGATTTGTTCTCACTTGTATATACAGTGTATTGTATATTGTATTGTATATTGTATATACAATTATTTAGTACAGTAAGTACTAAAGTTTTTCCTAACTCCAGAATTGTAACCGGCGTACGGAAAAAAACCCAATGCTGTTTTCTGTCGAGAATCTAAACCGCTCCCTCCATGTGACTCTGCTAAAGGCTGTGTTTTTCAGGGTCAGTGAACCTGTGTAAAAGGTCCCAGGCTGTTTATTAGTGGTGCTGGGTGTCAAAGAGAGAACGACTCAAAGGGTAAATCCCTCTTTCTCTTCATTCTCTGGTGCATCGCTCTCCTGACTGAGCGTCTTGTAGTTCTGTCCGTTCTTGGATCCGAAGCCACAAGCGGCTGGTAAGGTCTTAGCGTTTCTTTCGCTCTCTGCGAGTGTGTGAGTTGTGTGTGAGCCCAGGGGAAGCAGCATCCAATTGTGTTTGTCAAGGCTTCCATTCTTCATGTCATGCATGATCCTAATTTTCTCTCTATCTCTCTCCCTTTCTCTCTCTCTCGTTCGCCCATGCTTAAGTCTTTTACTGCTAAACTAAGACTGTCTTAGTCTCCTGTCTTAATTGAAAAGCGCACAATGGCCGAATCCTCCCGGGCCTGCGGTTCCGACGCAGCTCCGCCTTTATCCGCTGCTGAAGTGCCAACAGGCTGCCCAAGCAAAGCGGCGGCCATGACAGGCTTACGGCCCGACATGAAACCTCTGGTGTGGCTAGGACCTGGCTTTAGCGAGCGCGCACAATCACTAAGCATCAAAGACCGAATCTCGTTATTACTAACGGCGCTCTATTTAGAAAAGCGGCGAGAGAGGTGTCAGATCACAGCCCTCCGCCCCCTCTTCGTTCGTTGCTTTACGCTGTTAGAGCTGCAAAGCTAATGAGAGATGGCTACTTCTGACAAAATGTTATGAAGGGTATGACACAAGGTCCCTCGGAGACAGTGAACGCATGAGCTCTGCGCATGTACTGTATGAGAGACAGCGAGAAAGAGACAGCGAGTGAAACTGGGCCAAAGCGCTCTCATTAGGAGTTAGTGTTAGTTTAAACTCGCCTTTCAATCGGGTTCGGTTCATACGGGCGCTTTTCGCAATGTCAGCAAAGAAATACCACAGCCTGAATAAATATTTGATTTGAAACTGTTTACAGTTAAACTTCACTAGGTGTATTAGTAAAGATAACATTTGCAGCCACCTATAGGCAAGGCGTTGTTATGTTCAGTTACATTTGTTTGACCTCCCACACTGCACTAAGATCCGAATATTATATCACATCAAATAGTTTTTTTTCTTTTTTGTTTTTTTTAAAAGTAAATTCAATGATGTTGACAAAAAAATGTTGCTTATTTAAAGAAACATTATTTACATTTATAGGGTTAGGGTTAGGGTTAGCCTAATTACCCTAACCCTAATTACAGTTACATTTGTTAAATAACATTAAGGGTATATTAAAGTGCTGGAAAAAAAAAAACCCTTGGCGCCCAAAATCCCAGTGAATGATTCTGTTTGATTATTTATTTATTTTATTAGACATTTGATATACTATTAATAATTGGTATCTGAAACCACCTTTCCTGTACCTTCCAAAATCTATTACTATAATATTTTTACTTGTAAATATTAAGTTCAAAGTTAATTTATCACATGTACATCATACATAGTACAACATACAGTGAAATACTTTGACGCCTGACCGAAAGTTTGCTGTAAATAGGGGTGAGGGAGAGGAAAAAAAAGTGTACAGGAGGGGTTGGTTGCATATAAATAATATTTACAATAAGTACAATATGGCCGTAATTAACTTTAATTATTATGACCTGCTTGATCTTTTTTTTTAATATGTGATATTACATATTACATACATTTCATTTATGAATACAATAACAAAATCATTTCTGGCCCTGCATTACCACAGTCAAGCTACGTCCCTATGTAAGAAAGTGTGCTCAACATTCCCCAGCTTTTACTTCCTGTTTCTCATTTTGTTTTGCAAGCTTTGCTTTCTGCACTGATCTGAGTAGTGGATGTAATTCCACTGTGCAATCCCAGAGATCAAGCGCTTCAAAGGCGACACCATCTGCATCTGCCTAGCACTGAACTGAGCGCCGTGAGCTCAAACAATCAAAACGGGGCCTGTAGACATGGTGACCCCTGTCCGCAGTGACAGCGCTATCCGGCGAGGATGCCACGCTCGTGGAACGTGAACCTGAAACAATAGAGCAAGCATTTCAGAGCCAGGAAACCGGTGCCACAGAAAGCGAAGTTTGTTTAGCTCTCGTCTCTCGGCTCTGTTTGCTTACATTCCGGCGTCCAGCGCAGATGCTGAGTGGCGTTTGGCCGGGTGAGAAATCTAAGATGTCCTCCGAAACGGAGAAGAGGATCACTCGGGCTATCGCGTAGGCCAAGTTTCAGACAGCTTGTTTAAGCTGGACGGAAAACCTTCCCGTTTGGATATACTGCACCGTGTTGTGTGTGTTTACAAAGCATTAAATTGATTACAGACATTTCTGTTCAACAGAAAAGGCACTGAAGGTGATTTATGCGAGAGATTTTTTAAGTATAGCGAAATGTTTTACAGTGCCATCAGGTAGATGGTAAAAAACAACATCTGTTGTTACATTTTCTGATTTAAACTGATATTTTGGTATAAAACAGAATCAAAGATCCCTCCCATCTCGGCTGTGTCATCATTTCTACATTTTCAAGTCGTTTACACGAACTACTGTGACAGATTTCCATGCTGAAGATCCACATACAGTATGAAGAGCTCTATATGTTTTTACAGATATGTAACTTTTCCATATATGTACCGCCATGTTGCCATGGAGACGTCAATCATTGGTCAGGGTCACCGCTCCAGACGTTTCCTACCAATGTTTTTATGTGGAATGCATTTTTTGGATCTAGAGCTAGACTAGAGAACTAGGGTCTGCTGTATAAGTGACTCACACATTTGCCAGCGTTGGCAAAGACGATGGTTTAACCTCCCAAGACCTGAGCGTTGGTTTGACCTGCATTTTATGTCCATGCATATAGACGCCAGATTGTAGGAGGTTAAAAAATGGAAATGTCAAGAACATAGATATTTAAATACACATATGTAGGGACATTTTTTTCTTAAACCTCATTGAGACACAGCTTGATTAAACTGTTCCAAATGTAGGAGGAAGTGGTAGCTCAATGGTTAAGGTGTTGGACCATGCTGATCCGAAGACCAGGGTTCTATTCCCAGCACCGCCATGCTACTACTGCTACCCAAAGCAAGGCCCTAAACTCTCGGCTGCTCAGATGTAAGTCGCTTTGGATAAGAGCATCTGCCAATGCTGTAAATGTAATGTCTATTTGGAAAAAAATCTCCGCTAACAAGGCTTGAGACTCGTCTCAACTGGTGGGATCTAATGCTCCAGAAAATTAGCATGCAGCAAGATTTCTTTGAGCTAAACCAGCATCTTCAAACTAGGATTTCAATGACTATAGGAAACATATTACATTTCCATTTATGGCATTTTGCAGAAATCCTTCTTCAGTGCAACTTACATTTGCTTCATTATTGTTTTTTAAATCCATGCTCAGGTGATCCAGCAGCGGCAGCTTGGTGGGAACGGGGATTGAACCCACGATCTTCAGATCAGACACCTTAAACCAGCGAGCGACCGCTCATTGTAGTTCAATGAAATTTGCATGGTGTGCTTTGCCTTATTTTTATGTGGCATTAAGTAATTGTAATTGTAAAATTAATATCTATCAAAACTAATTGCTTATCGTCAACCTAAATGGTGAAAGGTGTTATAAAATGCCCTGTTTTTTGGATTATATTATAGATATATACAGTATATATAATATTAACTTCATTAGTTTAGCCTTTAAAGAGTCTGCTTATGTTACGGTCTAAGGCAGCGAAGAGGTCATTTATTACTTTAATCAGCGCTTTTCCGTTGCGTTAGTGTACAGTAAAGCTGTAAAATACGGATCTTATTTATCATATGCACATACATGCAGTGAAATGTTTTTCTTCTGCTTATGGATTTGAAGGCTGGGGTCAGAGCGCAGGGTCAGACAGAACATGCGGCGCCCCTGGAGCAACTGAGGTTAAGGGCCTTACTCAAGGACCCAATGATGGTAGCTTGCCTGGTATGAGGCTTGAACCCCGACCCTCTGATTCCTGAGCCTTACCATTGAGCCACCACCACCCATAAACCCTTTAAATCAGGGGTACTCAATACGTCGATTGCGATCTACCAGTCGATCGCAAAGGTACGGTGGGTAGATCGCATGACATTAAAAAAATAGACGTCAGCCTGTCATCCA
>JAOUQX010000010.1:3043904-3054482 GCA_028566295.1 Liobagrus marginatus | reverse complement strand
GGAGGAATAAAGAGACTTTCGTTTTCAATCGCCTTGCGCATCGGGTCTTTCTACACCGTTACCGGAGCACGCAGCACGCAGCACAACATCAACATCCGTGAGTGCTTAAACGTTACACTATAAAAAGTATCCCATAAGCACACTTACTTTTTAATTTTATTATATATATAAATAGTGTATACAAACAGTACACTGGGTAGTAATTCTTAATTATATAATTATGATGTTAATCATTATTCACAAGTTATAATGTCTTGTTTGTTTTACTCATGACATTGTTACATCATAACATGAACAGTAGATTGAACGATCGCAGACAAATTCTATTTGAAATGTAATATTTTACTAGGTACGGTACCGTATTACCCTTTATGGCTATAGACTGTAGCGTTTGATTGGTTTGTATTCTTCCCCGTGTTCCCATTGGAACAATGGTAGCTAGATCACACCTCTAGGCTCGTCTCAGGATTCTACGTAAAGGATGGTAACAAGTTCACACCGTTTTTTTTTCTTGGAACCTTCCACGACAACATGGTGAGTGGATCCTTGTAACAACTTCTTAACGCTGATTCAAGCTTTATTAGAACTAAATAGAAGCGATGTTTGCGTTATTAATATTGCAGTAAAAGGGAGTGGTGTAGGAGGAAACGGTTTTCATGGTCGTTCATGGGGTTTTTCTGAATGGAACCTTTCTCCTAGATTGGATCCGGAGAGAATAAAAAGTTGTTTTGGTGTGTGCATTGCGTAGCGACTGCAGAATCTATGGCATCGGATTAAATGATAAGCAGATATGATCTGAATTTGTAATAATGATCTGCAAAAAGAACATCTGAGGATCTGATGCCGGACTAATAGACCTATAATAAAATAATAATAATAACAATAATAATCTCTGCTTTGTCTGTTTATTAAATATGATTAGATCAAATGTTAGAATTGTAGCCTAGTAATCACACAATGAGTTTGGATTGTCAAAGTAAAATATGATCAAGTCAGCGTTTGAACAGGACGTCTTCCTGTTCGCTATAAATGCCACCTGGTCTGATACAGTCATTTGTGTCGATCATTAACAATGGGCTTGGCACGATCCAGATAACCAAGTCTCCTGTCTCCCAGCTGACATCATATCACACATTCAATAAATCATTCCAGAAACCTCTAGCCCTAAAAAAGATATGGAATATTCTGATCCAGAATCTGTGATAAATCCTATGATGTTCATGTTATTATACCATCTGTGTGCTGTATTAAAATATATCTTATCTGTGCAGGTGTTCACTGTTAAAGACATGACCTTCAAGGCTGGTCAGGAGCTGACCATCTCTGGGAAAACCAAATCTGATTGTAGTTTGTAAGTGCATCAAACAAGACGGGACGTAGCGCCGATCAGGCTAACAACAATTCTAAATTTATTTCTGAACTAGCGTGGGTGGGTTAGTTGAGTGCATCTGTTTTATTAGATTATAATTTCATCCTCTAAAGACTGGAGGATCACCTTCCATGTATTTCATTGATACATTCAACTAAATTAGACATAAAAATTATTCTGAAAATGAAACTGATTTAAATGTAGGAGCTAAGTCTCTGAAAAAGCATGCATAATGAATGAGCGTCCTGAAGAAAGTATTGGTCATAAATAACACTTAATAATAATATTAAGTGAGGTGTAATAAACATTTAAACTTAATAAATCCTCTTATTTTTAGTTTAAAAAAATAAATATAAAAAATATATAGTTGATATTTTTTGTGGATAAATAAAGGGTAAATAATTGTTGTTTTTTACAAGCATGCTATCGCTTCCACAAACTAATAAGCTCGCAGGTTGGATGGCGCCAAACCCAACGCACTGCTTTTATGCTGGAAATAAATGGGATTGATTTTAAAAATGGCTACTAGGGAATTTTTCATGCACAAAAAGGTTAAATGTCTTTTCTTTTTTTTTTTTTTTTTATAAAAATTGGTGGCTTACTTTTGACTTAAATCTTTGTGTAGCTATAGATGCAGTCTACATCCATCTGAGACCTGGCAACCCTGAACACCATTGAAAGTCTATCATGATCGATATCTTTCTATCTTTCTTTCTATCTAATCTCTCTGCAGATTCTCCATCAATATCGGTCATGACTCCGATAACATCGCGCTTCACTTCAACCCCCGCTTCAACTATGAGAGCGACAGCAAGGTCATCGTGTGTAACTCCAACCAAGGAGGCTGGGGACAGGAGGTGAGGGAACACTGCTTTCCCTTTGACCAGGGCGAGACCTTCAAGGTGAGAACTTTGTATACATTACATATATGTATACAGTATGTGTGTGTATGTATGTGTGTGTGTGTATATACATATACATATGTAATAGCGCAACCCTATATCTAAAAACGAGCCATAAATATTGGTAAATAACTGAGAGAGGTAGTTATTTGATGTTCTAGTTGCTCTCTTAGTCTCTTATCTTGTAAAGCCATCTATCATATAGCTGTGAGACCTTTGCATAGGTACATTTTTATAACCACTTCCCTTTTCTTTCACGCATTTATGACATGAAGTAAATTATGAACTTAAGTTCGTACACTTTATTATGAGAGCACGGCGGCAGACAAACCAGTGGATTCTCTAATTAATCAACTTGGTCATACATATTTGAATATTTTCCCTTAAAGCTTATAAGATTAGGATAATCTGAAACTGGAAATTACATAATCAATTAATTAATGTTCCAACTCAGTGGTTTAAGGGTTAAGGGACTTGCTCAAGGGCCCAGTAGTATATTATACTACAATTTCCCCTATTATATGTGCTGAGCTTTAAAAGTTGCCAAGTCTCCAAAAAACCCACTAAATTTACATTTCTAGCATTTAGTAGACACTCTTATCCAGAGCGACTTAGATTTTTTTATGTTATCCAAATCAGCAGTTGAGGGTTAAGGGCCTTGCTCAGTGGCCCAGTAGTGGCAGCTTGGTGGTGCTGGGAATCGAACCCATGATTTTCCGATCAGCAGTTCAACGTTTAAACCACTTCTGTTTGATGATGACATTTTGCAGCTTTTAAGAAGGTTCACCCTGACATAAGTGTAATAATTTATTTTTTTTTTATAAATGGTCTAAATTAAATTCTTTAGATTTACTTTAACCATTTTGTAGCAACCATGAAAGACTTGATATTTACGATCCATTTTTACTTCTACCTTTTTAACAGGTCACATTTAGCTTTAACAACGACCAATTTTATATCAAACTTCCTAACGGCACAATGATGAGCTTCCCCAATCGCTTCGGTGACGACAGCTTCAAGCACATCAACGTGATCGGTGACGTCAAGGTTCAAGGACTCAAGATCAAATAAGGTCTCCAAGCTGAGTGTCACTGGAAAAACCTGTCACATGATCCAGCTGACGTGACCTATGCGACAATGTATGGTGTCTAAAAGAAAACCCAATAAACATTTGTTGCTCAAATAAACAGCAGCAAAAAAGGTCTGACTTGGTTTTATATGATATGAAGATGGTTTACATGAAGGTGTCCTTAAGTGACACTAATTACTGAATTCATTAACATAAACAAAATTACTTTTTAAAAAATATAAATTGGTGGGCTTTTTTTTTTTTAAATAATAAGCCAACTTTTATGACAGAAATAGTGATCTGGAAGGGTCTATTTAATTTGACTTACGGAAGAGTTCTCGGTCTAGTTGCAGTACAAATGAAGTCGACTTAAACGTTTACTATTATAAACTAAACAAGAGGCAAATTTAGCCTGAACAAGTGTTAAAGTTGGCCAATTACAAGTACACCACTAGTTTATTGATCTTAGTTACTCATTAAAAAAAGTCAACCTTGGATTTGTAAATGATCTTTAAAGGTAGTGTAGGAGATTTTGGAAAGGCTAGTCAGATTAGCGCATGTGTAATTCAGCGGTAAGTAAATATTACAGTACAAAGCCGTAATATTACAATAACCAACGTAAGATACTTTATAAGCATGTATACACACACTGCAAGTTTAAATACCGAGAACGCGCTGATGATGTAGCTGTCTGCGCTAACAGTGTGCACCGAGGTATATATGCTAATACTACATATGTTAACATGCAGGTAGGACGACCTATCGTAATGTTTGGACCAAACGTTTTAGGATTTTTCGCCTTCCACAGACGATTTAAATACATATAAATACTTTTGAACACTTAACATAAAAAATGCTATCGAGATGTGAAGAGACTTTCAACCTGCAGAACAAAACATGTTTTTGAGCAAAATCTCTTACCGTGCATTTAAGAATATGTTTTGTTATGGGTGGGGGGTTCATAAGGGTGGGATGGTCCCGCTGTCGGAAAACATTTGACATATCGTTCCGTGGTTATAAACTTGTCGTTTCTGCAGTCTCACATACACATCCTCACATAGACACCAACTACTGCTGAAAGCTATCTATCTGATGTCTGGACCATCAGTGTTAACCTCGAAGTGCTCTCCATTGCTGTGTATATATTTGCCGTCTGTGTGTGTGTGTGTAGACTTCACACTTGTGCAGTTAATGAAAATGAAATACGGGACGGAAAAGTAAACTTTCAGCCACTCGGAAAACTTAACCAGAACACTTAACAAAAGAGAAAAAACAAAGTACACGGAGGGTGTTTTACTGAAGCTACATCATACCATGTTTCCTTCCACTAATGATTGTTTTACATAAAATTAATAAGACTTCAAACAGTTGAAAACACCTTAAGACTTACCTTACGAAAGGGTTACCATTTTCTTCTATCGCTTTCCTATCATCATCATCATTACCTTCTTCTTTGAGGTTTGTAGTTTCGTGGTGTTGAATACGGGATGAAACGCTCCATTTAATTAATCAAAGATGACTGTCTTCTAGTTACAGTAGAGTTACACAGGTATACGAAACCATACCTACAATTCAAGATGGGAGTAAATGTGATACTAGATTTGGTTTGAACCGCTGCTGTGCTTTATATGCAACACAAAATGAGCAAATTTGACTTACAAATCAGATTGCTTGTTTAGCTGCATAACCAGATTAGAAACTAAACATGAAACAGTGCAACTAACCAGAGATGTTAATGTTCTGGTTAGTGGTTAATGTGGCACAATAGCAGAGCGGTTAACACTCCTGCTGCACAGCAAGAAGGTTATGGGTTTGATTCCTGCTCAGGCTCTGTCTGTGTGGTTTTCCCTGGGTACTCCGGTTTCCTCCCACCTCCAAACACATGTCATTGTGCATAGGTGAATGTGCTACTCTAAATAGTCCATAGGAGTGAATGTGTGTGTGTGAATGGTTGTCTGTCTCTAAGTGTTAGTCCTGTGATTAACTGCTGATTGTCCAGGATGTACCCCGCCCTAACTCACACACTAAGTTAACTGGGATAGACTCCAGCGCCCCAACGACTCTGAACAGGATAAACAATAGATAATGAATGAATAAATATATGTAACTATCATTACTAAGCTTCAGTACAGGTGTGAAAAGTAAAAAGAACGTAACTTCAATTTTGGTCGAAAAATAGTTATTGATCTTTTCGGGAACATTCAGGAACATTCAAGACCTCCTTTATCATGTGTATTGAACCAATCCGGTTGTTTCTGGAGAAAATGATGGGATTTTCTAACAAGTAACTCCCAAAAGCTGATCCTAAACTATCTAAATATCACATTTGCTGATTTTTGACAGTTTTAAATGATTTAAACGATTCCATCTCAAACCCAATTGCCAACGATAGCACAATAATTATACCAAGCTTGAGGTCATATCGTTCATGCATGACCATTACTTGGGTCATCTGTATTGTTAGAATTATTATCTGCTCTCACAGCTGACTAGGAATAATTTGCATCGCTACTCGAAAAGCCCTGCGGCTGAACATGAGGAATTTATCAGCCTGGAGTAACATTCCGAAGTGTAAGGGAACAGTACAGACATGTCCAACCTGGAGTTATCCATGACTACATACACAATAACACACACACTCGTTTCAATTTGCATTAAGAGTTTGATACGTACACATATGCCTTGTTACAGTGTGGGCCCATAACCATAACAGTAGCACTAGTTAGATGATATCGGTGATAAAAGCTGCAGATGTTTATTATTTTAGCTTTAGAGATTAGCTTTGCTAATCACCCTTTACAGCAAAACACTTCGGCTATTCTAACATTTTTCCCAGATCTCGAACATAAGGGAGACATTATGAAGCTTAAATCTATACAAAGCACTGACAATGTCACAAATTAAGATGAATACATGGCAACCTGTTTGCCTTGGTCGAAAGTATCAGATGCATTCAGAGTGATGTATTAGTTGATCAAGTCATTGCATGATCTATGTAGTAGTGATTCCCAAACATAGTCTTTGGTGCCATTGTATTTCTCACTTTATTAAATTTAAACATTTATGAATAAGTAAACATTTATGCATGTTAATTAGTGTATTAGCCAGATTAGGTGACCTTGCGCTGGCAAATCTATACAGATCAGTTCATATACCATTACTATATATTATATTACTAAATAACCCATAGATTCCCATCCCTGGTCTTGGAGGACCCATTGGTCCTGAAGTAGATTTACATGTTGCCAAGTAATCACGAAACAATGGGAATATAAGATAAACCTAATTGCGGCAGCGGTGTTAGATCTAATGCAGGGGTCACCAACATGGTGCCCGCGAGCACCAGGTAGCCCGCAACGACCACATGAGTAGCCCGTGGGGCCGTTTAAAAAATAGCCCACCATAGCACCACTTACCAGTGACCTGCATCTATATGTTTTGTTGCTATACTGTCTTTAAATCAGGCTTGTATTAATGTAAATTTGAAAATATAATTACTTATAAAGATTGATAGAAGTAGTGTTCCATATTGCTATTTATCTGTTTCCTACCTTGTTCTATCATTGCTGATAATTATTGTGAGAAATCACTGACACAATCAGTGTCTTCACATATTTGAATAACATTAATTATAAATAATAACAATTATAAATAATAACAATTAAAGGTAAACTGAGCAAATTTGTTATTTCAGAAGTGAATACCAAACTGGTAGCTCTTCACATTAATCGGTACCCAAGAAGTAGCTCTCAGTTTCAAAAAGGTTGGAGACCCCTGATCTAAGGTATCATCTACAGATCATTACTCCCTGACCCCGAGCCCTGGTCGATACGGCTGGAGCCTGAGGTCTGCCCCCTTTGCGCCAGGTAGTCTTTATAGTTGCGGGTAAGCAAAGTGTAAAGCAGTGGGTTCACACAACTGTTGCCATATGTAAGGCATGTAACAAAAAAATTAACATAGGTGTGTGTGGCAGGTGTGAGTGAGCGCAGGGACTCAGCGGAGAAAAGTTTAGCCATCTGCCAGCCCCAAAAGGGCAAGAAGCATGCCCAATAAGCCACCACGATGCAGAAGATCATGCAGACCACCTTGTGCTTAAGCCGTTTCCGTCGAGACGGGCAAGAAGAGGTGGAAAGACGAATGCTGTTCTTGTTACCTGCTCCTCCACGTGTGAGATTGGACTGCGCTATCCAGTAGCGCCGTGCCAACCCTGTATACAGAACGACCATGATTAGCCCTGGCACCAGCATGCTAGTGAAGAACAAAACAGTAAGGTAGGCTTTAAAGGCTTCGTGCGTCCATGTGGGGAAGCAGATGCGCTTGACAAGACCGGAGGCTCCAAGACGCCCCTCTCGCAGTCTGATCATCACCATCATCGGTAGTGTGAGTGCCAAAGCAGCAACCCAGATGGCAAGGGCTGCTATCCAGTGTCGTCGGTCGGAGTCGGTGGCAGAACGACGTGCACGAAATGGTGAAGCAACGGCACGATAGCGTTCCAGACTCATGGCCACAAGGGCAAAGACACTAGCATGCATGGTAAGCAAGTCGAGGCTGAGCAGGACACGGCAACCTGCCTCACCGAAGAACCAGTCATGGACAAAATAGGTGCAGACCACGAACGGTATGGTGCCCAGATAGAGCAGGTCAGCCGCTGCCAGATTAACAATGAAAACATACATGGAACCGGAGCGGCGCAAAACCGCAGAACGCATCACACCCAGCGTGTAGACATTTCCTACCACGCCAAGGATGCACATGGTGATCAGGGTAGCTCCGAGAAGAGGGGTTACCCACATGTTGCCTGTTCCACCTCCGCTTGAGCCATTTCCTGCTCCACTGGTTCCCGAGTTGGAAGGGAAGGAAATGCTGGCGTTGGGAACCAAGCTCATGATCCACAGTTTGGCACGGAACTGGAACGTCCAAATAAAAAATCTGAGTGTTTTAGTGAGCAGTGGAGGAGACCATCTCTTAAATTGTCACTGGAAGCATCAGCAGAGTTGCAGGCATTGTGGACTAGTCCTTAGAGATGCAAATTTGTAATTCTTTAACAATCCCATTTCCCAATTCTTCACAGAAAAAAAGCTTCTGTCCTGTTGGTTTATCGACTCTCAGCGTCTGTAAAACGAAATGGAAGTTTCTGGAAACACAATAACAGCTGTTTTGGCTTTCTCTCTCGTAAGCGCAGGTTCCTTTGAATCTTTCCATCCGGGGTTTGTAATTTGCTTCTTTCATCCGAAGAGTTGTTGTTTGAGTTCTTTGCTTCAATTAGCCCTCTTGCTAAATGCCCTACTGGTCTCTCATATCCAACCGTCTCTTTCTCTTTGTCCTGTGTTTCTCTGTGACTCGCTTCTTAAAACTCTCACTGGCACGTACGTGCCATTGCACATGACATGTTAGATTTAGGAGATGCTCACTTTGGATTGCCCGATTCGACTTTGAACACCAGGGTGACATTTTAAACGCCAGTGAGCACACACACATATATAAAGTCACACATTTGTACTCAAAGTCACACGTGATCACCTGACACTAAGGATAATTAATTAGACCTTTTTGCTTATCAATGTATTTATTGGGAGCATTTAGTTTACAATTTGAATTTTTCATTTGTATTTTCATCTGGTGAAAAGTGTTTTGTTTTTTTTAGTAAATAAAAAAAAAAGTTCTTAAATGTTCAAAATGAAACGAAGAATTCATTCATTACACTGTCATAAACTTGTTAAAGGAAAAGTCCACCCTGAAAGCTATAAACGATGTTTGTATTTAAATAATGTGAGACATCTGGTGTTAATTTTGAGATTTAGTATTTGTCCTATTCATTTGAGTTAGCACATGTGATCTGACTGCCTTTCTGTAGCCATAAGTAAAAATCGCTAGTACACTTGCATGTTTACTTTCAAGACAAATGAAACTGAGGCGCGGAATTGCTGCGGGAGACGTTGGTAAATGCTAGAGCCCCACCTGCAGTATTGGAGCGTTGGAATGCAACAGCAAAAACAAAACAGCTTGGACTTTGCAAGCATCCCATAGTGGTTTCGTCTTCACTGAGGCATTAAAGCACCGCCGCATTTTCTGTCTCAAAAAGATGAATGCTCACTGGTGTCACTAAAAGTGGATGTGGGTCATTCATCAGAGGGTTGGGGTTCAAGCCTCAGAACTGGCAGGTTGCCATCATTGGGCCTTTGAACCATAACCCCACTTGCTCTAGGGGTGCGGCATACTCTGGCTGACCATGCACTCTGACTTTATCTTCCTAATAAGATGGATATCTGGGGGATTAATAAAGTATAATGAAATTGAAGCCACGGATTTAAGCCAGCAATTACATTTTTCTTTTTTTTTCTTAGGTTTAACACAAAGAAGTCAACTTAAAAGGGTAAAACTAAATAATTCTTTTCTATACATGTTGATTATAAATACCGATATAAAAATCTTGCAGAATGGATTTTTCCTTTAAAAAGCTCAACATTACAGTGCGAAACCTCACCACAAGAGGGCGTCTCTAGACAAAACAAAACTCCAACCGGAGGGAATTAAACAATATTTCGCGTCAATAGGTTGGTAGTTGAGATCATGTATTAATAAAGGTTAAGGCAAAAGCAACACAATCCAATATCATGTACAAACAAATACACAAATAAGAAACCAAAAACGCTTTCTGTGTTCTTTAAATGGATCTTGATCTACTCGGCTGCTTGGTTTGGTTCTTACCGGACAGTAGTTCTAAAAGATACTCCTATGTAGAAAAATAAACAAGTAGTGTTTCAGGTCATAGGTCAGGCTGCGGTTGGAGAAAAGTGCACGAACCAGTCAGTGTTTATGCTTGAATAGGGCCTCCACTGAAAAACAGAGATGTATCATTAAACAAATATCAACCTGCATCGCAATTGCATAAAACGATTGCACGGTTTGACCTCCAAATCTGGGGTTACACCATGTGAATTCCAAGCAATTATAAAAACACACTACAATTACAATAAAAATAAAACCGTATTTCTAATTTAACGTGAGGCCAAAAGGAAAGTTAAATTCATCTCCATTATAACATGATATGATATTTAAAATTAAATTAAACTACTTATAAAGAAATAGTATTTTCAGTAATTTTAAAGCAAAGTCAGACAGAAACTAAATTCCAAATTTTTCGAAATCTGACTTCTGCTTGTCCACTTACTGCTGTACTCCTGCGGCGACATCTGCATGTTGATGACGTGATTAAAGTGCTTCAGCCAATCCAGTTG
>JAOUQX010000010.1:2848750-2860084 GCA_028566295.1 Liobagrus marginatus | reverse complement strand
AATTTGTATGCTGGGATATGCGGAATCAAAGAATTTCACTGTATGATGTGCATGTGACCAATAAACTTAACTTTAAAGATACCAAGCTATCTTTTACAAAGTGTCTCATGGAAAACAATAAAACAAGTCTCGGAAAAGAGTCAATTGTGTCTTTCCTGGGTCTGTTTGATTCATTAGCTGAGGTCAAAGTTGTAGCATGTCCAAGTGAAGACAAAGACATGACTAACCAAAAAATAAATTGTGCCTTCTGAAGGAGTACGGTAACTATTACCACAGCTTAATCAGTTACACAGCGATGGTTGTTTGAGAGTTTATGAAAGTCCTAATGCATCTCATTTAGGAATTTGGAGACTTTTTTGCGTAAAAAGCAAGCAAATCATTATTGTAATCCGGTATGGCCGTAAAACTATAAGAATAAGACACCGTAAGTGTGGATTCAGTTGGTCTGAAACAAATCTGACATCTTAATTTGGCCCAGATACACCGATCAGGCATAACATTATGATCAGCTCCCTAAGATTGTGTTCCTATTATTATGTTTTTGCTGCCAAAACAGCCCTGACCCGTCAAGGCATGGACTCAAACTACACTCCTGAATGTGTGTATGCTGTATCTGGCACCAAGATGATCCTTTAAGGTTGTGAGTTGGGGCTCCTTTACTCCCCACGTGCATCAATGAGCCTTGTCCACCCACGACCCTGTCATCAGTTCACCTGCAAGAGCTGCAGTTTTGGAAATGCTCTGACCCAGTCGTCTAGACATCAGTTTTGTCCCTTAAACTCCTTACGCTTACACATTTTTCCTGCTTCTAACATCAAGTATCTACAATAATCAAATAATTTACCTGTTCTTACTCTGTTCTTTATATAAATTAAATAGAAAGTATGTCCTATACTGTAATTTTTTAATCTTGTTCCTCCTTCGTCACTTTTTAGATCTTCTGTATGTGTGTCATTTAATGGCATAAAATTTTGCATGTCTTGTCATGCCTGCCTTAACAGCATAGCATTTCAAGACTTCTATAAATATTAGCTTACGCCTGGACAGGAGTGACGAGAAAATAAAAATGATGTATTACACTTTGAGACACAGTTAATGCATGTTGAATTTAGTGTACAAATCGCAACTGACTCATTACTGAGAAATGTAAAGTGGCAGGAAACAGATGGCCTGCAAATAGTATAAGACGTATAAGGCAGTGCAAGGCAAAAGGATTTTTTTTTCAAAGTTAATCTAAGAACATGTTTTCAGATGCATTGAAAAAAAAAAAAAAAAGCATGAATAGTGCTTATATAAAAAAGGCAAGATTTAAAACGATATTAGGTTCTCTTGTGTTGCAGCAAAACTGTATGGTGGATGTCACAAGACATACAGTATCATACAAGTACTGAATATATATCTATCATTCAAAATAAAGCGTTCTTTTTGAGAAAAGTCTGAAGTAAAAAATGTTAGATAGCATATATAGAGATCGTATATAAATTTGTAAATAAAATGTTAATTGGCAAATTCTAGATAAACTATCAAAAATATGAAAACTCAGATAATGGCCAGATCTGTGTTTTTATGTGAATAGCAACTTGAAATCTCCACACAATCTATATCTAATCAATATCTAAATAAGGTTTGTCTGCAAAAGTAGAGTAAACCCAGATGCCCTACAGATGAAAACCTATATTTGAGCTCGCCTTATAACACAGCATGACGTCGCTTGGCCAAATGTGACACGATTTGAATAACGTATTGACCATGTCAATTTATTCCTAATCGGCACACACACACACACACACACACACACACACACACACACACACACACACACAGGTAAGAGCAAATATGCACTGTATACCATATGAGGACTTCATTTTTGATGTTTTGTTTTGTTCATGATGCCTTGACCAGCCTTCAGATTCAGTAAAGCAGGGTATGCATGCATGATGGGAATTGAGTGAATGACTCACTCTAGTGGCAGCATATGAAACCAAAATATTCCTGCTTCCAAGGTCTAAAAGACCTGCCACAAAACCTTCAGCTATTAAGTTAAGTAACAGAGTCTGTTTAATATTCAGAGTAAATGTTACCCTATTCCTCAGAGTCCAACAAGAACTCATGGGGGGGAGGAACAAATTAGTGTTGATTCTTTAACCTAATCAGGGTCATGGTGAAACTGGAGCCTATTCCAGGAACGGGTAGATCAATGGGACTTGTGTGTATGGCACACCACATAATATAATAAAAGACAAATATTAAATAATTAGTTAAGTATTTAACCGCTGTTGTTCTCAAAAAAACATTTTTAATATTAATTTAAATATTAAAAATTAATATTGCTTTGGCTTTTAATTTGTAATTCAGATCAAATTTGCGAATATTGCTTGTGCACTTGCAAGTTCTGTAACTTTTATTTACTGTCTCATTTTAATCCTGCATTCCTTAAATCTTATAATTGCTTTGAATCATTTTTTCACACATGGGGACACACGTTTACATCATTTACTGTGTATATTTTAGTAGATTTTTTGGTTCGATTTGCTAAAACTTTTATACATATGATAAATATCAGTGTTGGTCTTTAGGCCTATTAAGAAATTATTTTCCGAAATAACAGCAAACAACATGGTCAAACATTAGAGAACGGTAACTTATCCATGAGAAATATCTGAATATCTGAAGTAGCATTTTGGGGAAAAAAAATAATAATAATAAAAAAATGAACCCAAATATAGATACAGAAACGTTCGGCATTGTCCAGGATCTTATAGCCAATTGTGACTGTTATTCCGGCACAACGTCTCCAATCCACTTTAGGTAGGGAGGGTTTCCCTGATCAATAGGCAAGCTAATGACCTCGGCTACTTCGTACGGATGATTAGACCTGAAGGAGAGAAATGTCTGTGTGATTATCTGGGTCATTCACCGCATGTCCTTCCCTTCATCATCATCATCTCCTAAGGAAGCTGTCAGTGTAAAAGGGGTTTCTGTTTTCAACTCTATGAATATATAGATACAGTTAATAGGGTAATGCTTTTCTATTTTTAATTAAATGTCATTATATGGATCTTTTTATGATCACATGACCTTTGTGCCAGTAGGCTCAGTAAAAACTCCTTTGTTACTGGCCAAAAAACAGCTCTCCCGCACACCCATGACACCTCCATCAATTATTACAGGTTTTCCGTAAATTAATGTCTCACTGTCTAGCTTTTGCCTGTGTCTCACTCATGAATGCAAATACACATGCATTTTTCTTATTTATACAGCTGTACAGTAAAGAAAATAGGACAAATCTGTCCAGATTTATATCCCCCCCGCACATCCTACATATTTAATATTAAATTGTTCCTTCTGTCATATACTGTATGTTGTGAATATATACCTGTATATATATAGGATTTGTTTATCTTATTAATCTTATTAAAGCTGCTATGCAACACATTATAGCTTACCGAACATATTCAGCCAGAGCAGAGATCTTTGTAGTCCTTGTCTTTATCATCTTTTGAAACATATTAAAACACATGGCCGTTAATCAGACAACGCTGTGGGTTGCATTTAATCTGAAATCGCAGCTTTGAAAAGGAATGAAACTCACCAGCAACACTTCACTATCTTCTTCTATCTTTCCTTGCCATTCATATCTGTAGACACAATACAAGATTTAAAAAATATATATATAAATAAATAAAAAAGGAATTTAAAACCCAGACAGAAGCAGCCCAGTAGTCAGAAGTCTTTCGGCTCATTGCGACACGACAGAGAGGAGAAGGGGCGAGATGAAGAAGCGCTAATTTATAAAAGTGGATTGTAATTCCACTCGCAATTACTCACACAGATGTGATTTTGGGAACTATGTTCACGCAGGCTGCCAGTTTCTTCTCCACTATCCCCCTGCAGCATAAAAACCACGCTGGAATTTGCAGTTGCAATATATACACAAGAGGGTATAGGTTTTAAAATGTTAACAAACATCAGAAAAAATACTGCACAAATACTGAACAATACAGTGTGTGTATGTGTGTGTGTGCGTGTTTACCTGGCCAGATCTTTGGCCACAGTATCATTGGGGCAGGTGACAAAGGCGGCAGAGTGAGTTCCAGAGGAATAGGCTTCGGTCGCCATGGAGAACGCACGCAATCCGACAGTCCTGAGCAGTGGGAGCATCAACGCGCTCAGAATCCCTGTCTGAGAATACAACTAAATAATTAAAATAATACGTTTTAACTTACATATAATTTAGAAGGAAAACAGTGATGATGTAATGAATTTGTTTTATCATAGACTTATAGGCATTTCCTCTCTCATATAATAAAAAAAACCTAGTAGGTGATTAAAGCAACGCATCGGCTGAATGCCGTGAAACTGAGAGGATTGCGACAGATGTTGCATCCTGCTACCGGCAGCAGCAAAGAAACCTAATCAACTTTACATGATAGTTTAAACAATGAAATGAAACAGTAAGCAAGAAAATTCTGCAGGGTGGCACAGAACCGACAGTTCTAGAAGAGTTCGCATTTCTGTACAGAATAACAAATTCGGTCTCGCCGAACACTTGGCTGTTAATAGATTATGCTAAATTAAATGTCATAGAATTCAGTGCATTGGAACAGTTTACATTTTGACAGGTTTTCTTCTCAGCATTCAAACTGATACTATAAGAAGCCACTAGACTCAAACAAAACTTTTTTGAGACCCAGTTGAGCTTTACGCCCGATTTGTTATCTGACACATCTGTTTAAAATATATATATAGTATATATATAGTTGATCTAATTATAGAATATTGAATAGGTTGTGCGAATTGTGCCCAAAAAATACAAATTAAATAAAAGTTTAAAAATCCCCCCGTTTTCGGGGTGGATGTGGTGGTGACGCGTTCATATAACCACAGGGTGGCGACATCAATAACGCACCAAAAAGCGGTCAAAAATAACAGAAAAAGAACACGTTTGTCTTGCGGACGCAAGACTTGCGACGCGTTTAAGGGTTACGGAAACTTGGGAGGTCATTCAGTTATATGTATTATATTGCTATGTTTCAGGACGTTATAGTGAACTTAGCTAAAGTTCTAAAATTATTTAAACAGTTTGTTATCTTAAAGACTGAACGCGTGAATCTCTCGCTTTCTGTTGACTTATGTGTAGCACGCGCGCGATCACCGGACATCATTTTTTTTGCTTAGCGCATAAACATACTAACTAAGAGGACAGGTTTCACTATCGCCATAGACAAGGTCTAAATCTGAATAAAAAATATAATTAAAACCTTTTCTCCTACTTTAAAGATATAAAATAAAATACCCTAATAAAAACGATGCTAGCTGTGAAGGATTTTACACCATATCCCCAAAAGTGTGTGGACAGCTTCCCTGGCACACTCACAGTGCGTTTTTGTAACCATTACATTGATTTTGTATTGTATTTATCACATACACATACATGCAGTGAAATGTTTTCATTCCGCATATCCCAGCATACGAATCGAACACTGGGGTCAGAGCGCAGGGTCACCAGAACGAACGGCGCCCCTGGAGCGGGTGAGGTTAAGGGCCTTGCTCAAGGACCCATTGATGGCAGCTTGCCTGGTTGCCAGCTTGAACCCCCGACCCTCTGATCACTGATCCAGAGCCTTTACCATTGAGCCACGACATCACCACAATACATTATTGTTTCATTGTAAATAAGAGACCAAACCCCTTTTTTAGCATGACAATGCCGCTGTACACAAAGCCCTCGAGCTTTCATTGTCTGTTATGGTTGGAGTGTTATAACTCAACCCTACTGAACACCTTTGGGATGAACTGGTCTGCACCACAAACACCTCCTCACTCGACATTATTGTCACTATTAAAACATTGTCATTTGGAAGAAATTCGTGCACTAATATTCAGCCCCTTAGATTTATAACTGAAGAACACACTCACCACACAGAAAGCTTTAAAGAGTCTCCGTTGTACTGTGTCTGAAGGTAGCAGTCCAAGCTGCATTGCATATACAAGCGACCCGAGTCAAACCTGGATGGCAAATAACAGCCTTGTCTAATGATTCTCCACTGGAAGTAATGTGCTAGGTTTGGGATGTAATAACCACTTTTTTTAATCATCAGATGCTTGGATAGAGCAACTGTGACTTTGTCACACTAATCTTTCCAGAGTGAAGGGGAATATAACACTGTACTCAAGGGTACTCGAGTATGTACACTAGGTACTCAAGAGAAGCAATGCACACCAGTGTATTATAACACACCCCTTCACACCTAGGGGGAAATTTGGAGGCACCAGTCCAGAGAACATGTTTTGAGAGTTGGGACAAATCAAAGTTTCATTTAGCCAGCGTTTAACATGGATGACAGGAGGTCTGGTCTCTGTAGCAGCTTTTATTGGCTGACTTCTAAATGAAAACACTAACGTTATGTCAGCCACAATGAGTCAGCTAGTTAATGAAGTAACACTTAATAGCAAGATATGCATGCGGTTGTAAGTTTCCTCTGTTAAATTCGGATGGCTTTCTTTTTAAAGTTAAACATTACAAAATGATGAAATCTTATTAAGCGTGCATGTGAAATATTGAGATTATTTTGTATACACTTGTTTTTTTCTTACCTCATACAGCGAGTGTAAACCTAACGCTGGGCTATATTTGCCTTACTGCGCATGACAACAACTGCCGTAAAAATTCAATAACTGTCGCAAATTAATACTCTTGGAAAAAAAACCGTTGAACATTTCCATGGTAAGTGATTTTTATCATTATAAAAAAATACTCACACGGTTTCACACAGTTTAGCTTTTAAAGATATTTCCGAACCGTAAACGTTTCAAAAGCATACCCGGAAGTTCACATTGCTTTGCGGTAGTGTAAAACGGCCCTATTTCCGCCGGCGTTTGAGGACTGACTTGGAATTTTTCACTGTGGTGAAGAGGTATTTATTAATCTTTAAACATCTGCTTTCGGTTGCATCGCATCTGAACATCAAGTAAATAGAGTTTTTATTAGTGTTGTAAGCAGTTATTCCATAAGGCTATTGTAAAGATTAAGTGTCTTAGCATTTCATAATACCCCACGGTTCTTGTTAGCTGCTAATGCTAATACTGCAAGTAAACGCTGATTGACGACACAACGCAAAAGCGGTGTAAATGTATATTTTAGTGCAATGAACGCGTTTGGGAAAAAGAATATGTTAAGAAAGTGAAAGCTAAAATAATAATTTCTGTTCATGTATTGTTAATTGGTCGTTGAAACACGATTTTAGAACCGCTGTCATTTCTGCACGTTATAACCGGTTTTAAATAGAGCTGTGTAGTGCACTGGGTCTGCGTTTAGAGATTGGCAGGAAACTGGGTCTTATTGTAATCTTTGGTGCTGTGTAGCCAGTGATGACTAGTCCACTGCGCAAGCTGATGTGCCTTAAGTGCACAATAGTGATGAGAGCAGTGCTGATTTTAGTCTGAGCCTTACACACTCAAACAATCTTTAAAAATATAAAGTCTGCCCTAAAAGACACGCATATTCATATTTATAAGTAATGCTAAGCTGGGTCTTTGAGCAAGGCCTTTAAGCTTTTCTTTGCTCCTGTAACATGGCTGACCCTGTGCTCTGACCCCAGCCTCTTGAGCTGGAATATAGTTATTAAAATTTCACTGTGACAAAAAGAAAGGCTGTTGTTGCTTCTAGCCATCACTTCATGTACACCTAAAGACACTGCTTCAGAAGAAATTCAGTGATGCAGCGGTGCTTTAATCATTGTTCGCTCACAAATCAGACAACTTCAATAGGCTTTATTGAGACTGGTTGAGTTGTTTTCTGATCGAGCAACCTGCGTTTGCTTTTTCTCTGTTGTGTGTAAAGACCATGGCGAAGTTCCTGGCCCCAGTGATTCAGGATAACCCCTCAGGATGGGGTCCTTGCGCTGTTCCAGAGAAGTTTAAGGACATGCCGTACCAGCCGTTCAGCAAAGGGGACCGCCTGGGCAAGGTGACGTCTCTCACGCTCATTATCCCAAATGATTTTCTTATCGCTTTATACTACAGTGTTACTGCACTTGTTTTAATGTTGACACTTATATAACTAGTAACAAATATACAGAATGGCAAACCTGATGCTGTTCGTTCTGTTAACGAGATTTTCGTGTTTTTGCTCATAGGTTGCAGACTGGACTGGAGCGACCTACCAGGATAAAAGATACACAAGTAAGCTTGTGACCAAATCCCATAGAGCTTGACTTGATATTCTTATATCCTTGGTTTTATTTACATCCTGAATGTTATGTAAATGCAATTAACACACTTTTTGTTCGTTGTTGTTTTAACCTTTGCTGGCAGATAAGTACTCATCGCAATTTGGAGGAGGAAGTCAGTACGCTTATTTCCATGAGGAGGATGAAACTAGCTTCCAGCTCGTGGACACGGCCAAAACCCAGAAATCGGCCTACCAGAAGAACCGCATGCGCTTCGCCCAGGTACACAGCTTGAAATACGTCAGAACATGGCGATTAGCCCATGGGACTGCTCAAAGCCCGAACGTCCTATTTCTGTTGTTTTGTGTGTTTACAGAGGAACCTACGCAGAGACAAGGACCGCAGGAATGTCACGCAGTTCAACCTGCAGACTCTCCCCAAGAGTGCCAAGCAGAAGGAAAGGGACCGCATGCGTCTGCAGAAGAAGTTCCAGAAGCAGTTTGGAGTGCGTCAGAAGTGGGACCAGAAGTCACAGGTAAAGTCGCTGCTTACCAGTGTAGCTGCATTTGTCAGTTCTTAAGCTTTACGGTGAGCATTATGAAAGCTGCTGTTGATGTTATTAATACGTTAATAAACCATTATTAATGTTTGTCCTAGTTGTCTGATGAACAGCAAATAATATTTTAGTGTTTATTAATGGTAAATAAGTACATCATGTCCTGTTGTGACTGTTTCAGACTCAGCTGAAGCCCAGGGATTCGTCCGTGGAGGTGCGCAGTGACTGGGAGGTGAAGGAAGAGATGGACTTCCCTCGCCTCATGAAGATGAGATACATGGAGGTGGCCGATCCTTCAGACATGTGAGTGAACACACACACACAGCGAAACTCTGTTCTAAAGCTCGGTCTCAGGGAACCATTTCCATCCTTATAGCTTTAAAACATGTCATAGATACCAGGAGACTTTCTTCCTCTGGTAGTTTAAGGCAGACTCGCCACACCCAGGTTGTGTTTACTGATATTCTGGTATCTCTTTCTGCCTCTGTCCGGATAAGCGAGTGCTGCGGTGCCCTGGAACACTACGATAAAGCGTTCGATCGCATCACCACCCGTAATGAGAAATCTCTGAAGAGCATTAAAAGGATCTTCCACACAGTCACCACCACTGATGACCCCGTTATCCGTAAGGTACGGTTAACACACCCTGAGTTTAGGATAACGTTTTGGTGTATTGGTGGCAATGTTGAACTGGTATTTGTTAGTTAGGGCACGAGCTTGTATTATAAGGACCCTATTGTAATTGCTCTGTTTATTAATATTAATATTTTTAGGTTTCAGACGTGGTTGTGCAAAATGCCTCCATAGCGCCACTGTCTTTAAATAATCCAACCCCCAAGCAACTCTGGGGTATAAAAAGTGTAAGATGTGTTGGAAAACGTACGAACCATTATTATTTCTGCCTCAAAATCAAACACAGATAACCTCCTTTGCTCTAATCAGCACCTTTTACATTTAAACCTTCTCTAAATGGCCTTTCGGTTGTTTCTGCTGCTGCGGTGCACCTAGAGAACTCAGACTGACCGAGTCACTGCATTAAACAATCGCCATGCATCTCTCACTGTTTAGCTGGCTAAGACTCAGGGCAATGTATTTGCCACCGACGCCATCCTGGCTACGCTGATGTGCTGCACACGTTCCGTGAACTCCTGGGACATCATTGTGCAGCGTGTCGGAAACAAGCTCTTCTTCGACAAGAGAGACAACTCGGATTTTGGTAAGTGCTCCAAGAGTCTGAATCTTTCCGTAGCTTTAAACACCAGTGATGGGTCACAATGTTCGAATATTTGATTAGTCTATTTAATTGTAGAATTAAATTGAATAAATAATAATTACAATAGAATGTAAAGAATGATAATTAAATAGAATATCGAATAGGTTGCAAGAACAGTGTAAAACAAAAATCCCCGTGTTTTCGTGGCTCATATAGCCAGACTGTGGCGCCATCAATAACGCAGCTAAAGGCTGTCAAAGATAGCAGAAGTAGTACACATTTGTCTCTAGCGCACACTGTACACTTAATGTTTACTGAATCTTGGCCAGTCATTCATTTGTTTATTATAGTTTAATGTTTTAGGATGTTACAATGAATTGCTGAAAGTTCTCAAATGACTTAAACAGTTGGTTATTGTACAGATTGAAAGTGTACAATGGTTTCTCTCCCTCTGTTTATGGATGTGTATAATAGGAGCGATCGCCGGCTATCATTTTAGCTCTGAAAATATTGTGTTTCCATTAGACCTTCTCACAGTCAGCGAAACGGCAAACGAACCTCCTCAAGAGGAAGGCAACTCCCTGAACTCTCCTCGAAACCTGGCCATGGAGGCCACATACATCAACCACAATTTCAGCCAGCAGTGTCTGCGCATGGTACTGCTGTTTCCCCTCTCCCACGCCTCAATACAATACCGCTCAGCTATAAGCCTTCACACTCCTCAGACGTTTGTCAGCTATTCAGAAACTTTCAGGGATGCATTAAATGTGCAATGTGTTCTTTAGGGAGGAGAGCGGCACAAGTTCACTAACTCCAACCCATTCATAGAGGAGGATACGGATAAGAGCGAGGTGGCGTCTGTCGCATACAGGTGAGATTAAAGCACACCCGTACTGACGAGGGTTTAATCAGTCACTATCAGGATATCGGCGTTAAACGTTTCCCAATATACAAACATATGCGATTTTCCTGAGCGTTAAATATTCATTGTCTTTTCCGTGACTATGGAAATTTTGTGCAGGTCGTCTGTATCATAATATATTGAGTTCCTGTCACTGGAGGCGTGGAGAGGATATTGAATCTGCGTGCGTGTGTGTGTGTGTAGGTACCGAAGGTGGAAGCTTGGGGAGGATATTGATCTGATTGTGCGTTGTGAGCATGATGGTGTGATGACCGGTGCAAACGGAGAGCTCTCATTTATCAATATCAAAGCACTCAACGAGTGGGACTCCCGGGTGAGTGAGTGCGTGCGTGCGTGAGGGAGTGCGTGCGTGAGGGAGTGCGTGCGTGAGGGAGTGCGTGCGTGAGGGAGTGCGTGCGTGAGGGAGGGCGTGCGTGCGTGAGGGAGGGCGTGCGTGCGTGAGGGAGGGCGTGCGTGCGTGAGGGAGGGCGTG
>JAOUQX010000010.1:2832272-2844237 GCA_028566295.1 Liobagrus marginatus | reverse complement strand
TTTATTTATTTATTTATTTATTTTTAATCCTCGCTATGGATGCTAACTACTATCCATGCATCTAAAGCATGCAAACATCTCCATCCCATCTGCACATGCTGAAAGTCTACAAATATTGATTTAGTGTGTGTAGGAAGCATCCACTCCGTTTGATAACACACACACACACTTTCCCCTCCCCCCTCTCACCCTACCTCCCGGCTCTCTTTCTTCCTCGCTCTGATTAAATACATGATAAATGCTCCTCGTCCTAGAACATTTCCACGGCCAGCAGCATTTCCACACATCCCTCGAGTGCATTTCGACATGCAGTACACGCTACATACGTCGACCCACGCTGTCCTGCATGACTCATAAAGCTCGGACGATGGTGTCCGGCTCATTCTTTCAGGAGCGTTTTATGTCTTATATCGAGCAAAGCGGTCATAACCGAACACGCCTTTGTCCTTGTACTAAAGGTGTGGGCACAAAAGTTGTCACAAAAAGTGTGTATACATATATATATATATATACACACACAGACACCCAAGATAGCAAGGGAGGCTTTCATTGATGCTCCACGCAGAAAGGGAGGATGAAAAAGAAAGAGGGGGATGGGGTTGTTCCCATGGAAACTGAGCAGTCAGCACATCTGTACGGTTCCTTGCTGTTGTCCGATGCCGCCAGCATCCCATAGCCTCAACGCCACCGACACACACACACACAGAAAGCAAGACTGACCACCGTGATCGCACATTCACACTTCGCATAGTGTACATACATGAAGTTCTCATGTCGGCTGCATTGACTCTTAATTAGATACTACAGACTCATAGAACAGTGTGTTGCAAAACATCTGGCTTCTTGATGAGCAATGTAAGAAGAGCATGGGCAGGCTCGAGGACTACAGGAACACTGCTACTTCAGGTCCGGCTTCATGTTTCTTCTTACCATTGAACGGGAGCTTGTAAAGGCACTGACGGTTCAAGGGGTGCTGCAGGGGGCCAGTTCAAATTCAGATATTATCACATACACATACATGCAGTGAAATGTTTTTATTCCGCATATCCCAGCTTACGAATTTGAATGCTGGGATCAGAGTGCAGGGTCAGCCAGAGCGTACGGCGCCCCTGGAGCAACTGAGGTTAAGGGCCTTGCTCAAGGACCCAATGATGATAGCTTGCCTGCTGCGAGGCTTGAACCCAGAATTTCTGATCACAGACGGCCTTACCATTGAGCCACCACCACCCAAGTTCCCAGATGTTATTAAGTTTGGACCCCTTAAATTTGGATATACACCTTTCATAATTGTGTGATAGTTATAGATTATCATCAACACATTTTCAGATGACTGCCTAAGTTGGTTTGTGTACAGTATATGTTTGGTTTGGGTTCTATACATTTGGTCATAGTAATATACAGATGCCGAAAAGTGCCTAGATGTAAGTTTAGATGAATGTTAAGAGTGCACATGTGGCGGCTGCCTAATCCGCCCAAACCCCGGTTAATGTGGTCTACAATGGCCACTGCGTAAAGGACTGGATGGAGACGTACCATTAATAACGTAATACAGTTCTCGACAGGCATTGTTGATCAAGCCTATGTAGGATGTTTGAAGGCAATCCAGCGGCTTTGAAACCGCCTCAGGCAGATGTTTTATCTGTATTTGAATCAGATAAAGGGATGACATGAGGAATGTCTAGAGAAATCCAAAAAGCAATCATATTTTGAAAGGCTTTAAACGTTTAATCGCTAAAACAACAGAGTACGTTTATACAAGAAAACATGAAGCCAAGTATTTATATATACACCCCTTATTAGAATTCGAAAGAGCAGGTCGCTGCTGCAAATTGAAAACCTATCGATTCTCCTCCCCTCTGTTCCCATTGCCGGTGTACAGAACAGAGAGTGAGTGAGAGAGATGGGCGAGAGAGCCAGAGAGAGACATGAAGGACAGAACAGGGTCAGCAATGCCAAGTTGCTGAGGTTCGGGAATAGAACGCAGCAGGTATGATTTGATCTGGAAACGTATTCATAGATTGAACACATTAAAGCGGGCCTTTAAAATGTTTACGTGCACTGACAAGAAGAAATGCATTTTCCTATCAATAGGCTAATCAATTTAGCCAAGATTCATTCATTCATTGTCTAGTGCTTATCCTATCCAGGGTCGCAAAGACACTGGAGCCTATCCCAGCTTACTTAGGATGTGAGGCTGGGTACACCCTGGACAGTTGCATGCGTTTGGAGGTGGGAGGAAACCAGAGTACCCAGGGAAAAACATGCAAACTCCACACAGAAACACATTCGGCAGGAATCGAACCCATGGCCTTCTTGTTGTGAGGAAGGACTGCCAACCACTCTGCCACTGTGCTGTGGTCTTCAAGAGAGAAACAATTTTGTTTCTTCAGTAAAGCAGTGTTTTTCAACGCCTTCCATAACGTTATATGTGGTTTCAGACTCCAGGTGGAGTTAACCAATGTGACTGCGTCCGAAAACAAAACCAGACCAAAGGTGAAACCTTGATGAATACCATCCTATAGTGTAATTACAATTTCAAATACATACATGCAGTGAAATGTTTTTATTCCACATATCCCAGCATACAAATTTGAATGCTGGGGTCAGACAGAAACATGCCGCACACCTGGAGCAAGTGAGGTTAAGGGCCTTGCTAAAGGACCCAATGATGGTAGGTTGCCTGGTGTGAGGTTTAAACCCCAACCCTCTGATCACTGACCCAGAGCCTTACCATTGAGCCACCACCACCACCATGTGTCACCATCTTGTTTGCACGTACTGAAAGCTCTGCAAAAACTTTACAGTACAGACTTTAAGTAAGCGCAAGAAGTAAATATATTTTTTCAATTTGATTGAACACAAGTAAAACTCTCTTCACCCAGTAGTCCACTTTTGTTAAGCACATTTTCCACCCTATTTCTTCCTCATTTCCCTCATTTCTCTTCTCCAGTCCTCACTCCTCTTAGAGAAGTGTGTCACTCCTGCGTGCATCCAATATCTGCTCTCCCAACAGGGCTCGACACGCTTTATTTTTAAACTGTCCTTGGAACCAAAGCGAGAAAAAGGAGGGATAAGAAGGACTTAGACGAGAGAAGCGATATAGCCATATTAAAGAAAAGGAAAATATGGAATTCTCTGGTATTTAACAAAGTTACCAAAAATCTTTAATTACAGCACTAATGGTTGGATTGTTATTATAATAAACACCTTCCGACCAATCAGATTTAGAATTATCGCAGCACCGTGGTATCTTTTATTAGAAAACTAAAACTACTCGAACTATTGTGCGACATATTATTTGGTATGTTATTAAGTTAGTCTGGAGAACATGGCACTCGGAGTGCGATATCACCTAAACGGAGGCTTCATAAAGCAGTGTTTCGGTTTATAACAATAATAATAAACTTGATTTATAGAACGCTTTTGATTTCGGTTCCAAAATCTCAGCGTGGGCATTCTGGTGTTGAAACCTTCCAACATAACTCATCCAGAAGTCTCTGAGCTCCAGGACATTTATTTTATGCCTTTGCAGTTATTATTGCGTTCTCCTTACTTTGGCCCGTCTCTTGCCTTTATTGCTTTCCTTGCTGGCTTTTATCCTGACTTTTCTTCATTTCGTCCACCTCCCTTTGTCTTCTTCTTCCTTCTGGTTGACTTTGCTGGTGGCTATGGTGCAGAAGTGATTGCTAAACTAGGCCAGTCAGCAGCAGGTGCCTCATTCATGCTTTGCAGCCTGAACATACACGGAACAATGTAGGGCAAAAGGAGAGCAAGTAAGATAGTGTGAACAATCTTGGGGTTAAAAGCTGTATTACCCCAAAAAAGACCAGAATGGACTACTTTTCCTAGTTTTCCAGAACCATTGTGCTGTTAAATGGCCAAGCCATCTATCACCGGGTCTGCTGTTTGCATTTACTACAAAGGAACCCTTTTCATGTGTGTTTGCAAGAGTGGAATCCTGTACGCTTTTTTCCTTGGACCCTTTTTCATTTCTGCTCCAGAGTAAGTTGGTGTTGGTCTTGAGTTGAGCTTACAGACCAAGTACTGTCATGGTAGGATGAATAAGACTGATGGTTATAAAGCTCATGCTTTAGTAGGGAGCCAAAATTTTTACCTGCCATCTTTATCAATTCCATTTTCATTCGTTCATGTTTAGTAAATAAAGCTTGACCCAGGATACTTAGTCTCACTGAGTACAAAGCAGGAATAACCCTTGATGGGAAAACGGACCATTGCAGGTTACCAAATACCACACAAATTCACACCTAGGGGAAATTTAGCCTATCTGTCTATCCAGCTAACAAATTCATGTGGTGAGAACATTCCATAAACGTGAAAATGTCCAATTTGCGTAACTTTCCAAGAACATTGTTTTCTCTCAACAGTACAACAATGTTCATCAGGTACAAATAACATCATAAGGAACGTTCCAAGAACATTGCTCTAAGAACGTTTTGTGCTAACATTTAGACATCTTTTAAAGAAGGTTAGCGAAAGTTGTGAGAAAACCCCAACAGCTGGGTACCTACTTAGCATGGAAGAAACATGAAGAATGTTTACCTGGAAACAAGAAGGACATGCAAAACTTATCAGATACAGTAAGCTGAGCTCATGCTTGATTTGGAAGTTCTGCACCTGTGAGGTTGTAACTTGACCTGCTTCAGCAATGCAAATATTTGATGTGGAAAAAAACAAAAACAAATGGGAACAATGTAGAAAAACAATTACTACAACTCTGTGGTTGTAACGTTGCTTTGTCGAGGTCACGATTGCACCATTTTTATAAATGAAGTTTGTTCAAAGTTGGAATTCTTTGGTAAACACATGAGCACTTGAGCATTAATTCTCAACTGATGGTCCGTGGTCCTCTAGTGGGCCGTATAGGCAGTGGTAGACTGCCCGCAAATTAATTTGTTTTTAAATTGACAAATCGTGTTCTTTCCTAATTGTCTAGTTGTTCTTATGAATTTATTTAATCAAAAACACTCAAAGAAAGTCAGGATGCATTGACTTGACCTACAGCAGAGTCTATCATTAAAGTTTTGGAATTTTTTATTTTTCTGTGTTCATAACATCATATTTGGAAAATTGGTCCTCAGAATGTTTTTAAACAGTCATCAATAAGCCATGAGTTGCAAAAAGTTGAGAACCCCTGCGCTAGAGCACTGAAAATGTCAAAATGTCCACACAATGAAATGCACCACGTTAATGCCGTCTACATCAGGCACAGAATGAGAGAGAAAGACCGCGGGGTGTTTGCCAGCGGTGAGTTTGCTCCTGGTGTCCCAGAGCTGCTGTAAGCTGTCTAATGATGTTTGGGATGTGTGTGATTGGAGTGCTGGACAGCAGCGTGGACAAACACGCCAGTCAGTCACGACCCTTTGCCTCTGCCAACCCCTTTGATCGGGACTCTGCTGCGCTGGCACAAGCACACAGAATGCGAATACATTATTCAGAATGAACGGATAATGAGTTCTGAACGAATGCAAATACAGACACGAAGAGGAGGTGCACACGGTTTTAGAACGCTTGCCAGAATGGTTTAGAGGGTATCTGGTTGGAGAGGTGAGATTAGACGTGTGAAATGGTGGCTTTTTACATCACTTACTCCTCAATTATCAACTCGACTGATGTAGATGAGGTTGAGGAACTGTGTGAGTCTTACACACCTTGCTGATTCGTACCTCTTGATTCATTTCCAGTGTATCGGTGTTTCTTGCTGTATGGTGGTAACGTTTCCAGACATCCCACCTCTCCAGGAAGTTCCAGGAGTCTCACGCATATCCATAGTGGCTCCCAGATGCCTGCAAATTAGATACAATATCCTGGAAGGCGAGGGAGCGAACGAGCAAGAGGAATGAGCACATGCAATAATGACAGTGTTGCTAGCTTCACTGTTTGCAACATAGACCTTTTTTTTATTGCTCATGGTGGTTTAAATGCCGGTAGTTTTGTGCGTGTGTGTGTGTGTGTGTGTGTGTGTGTGTGTGTGTGTGTGTAGTGTCAGGGAAAAAAAGGATGTCGTCCAGGCTACTGACCATTCTAGAAAACACCTCCCACCCCGCGCCATGATGTCCTGGTTAGATATAGAAGTACGTCTAGTGACAGACTCATTCAACCGAGGTCCTCCACAGAATCCTTTTCCTACCCCGTGTCCTTCAAACTCTACAGTACCACTTATTAACATGAACATCTTACAGTACATAAACATTAACATCCTTCTCCTCAGGCGCAATCATTTTTCCTATGTGCAATAACTAATCTTATCGTATATCCGTCTGTCCAGTATCATCCCCTGTATCATTATTTAAATTGTACTTTCATTATATTTTGCACATTGTATAATTATACATTATTAACTGTATGCAATAACATCTCTGATATCAATATTTAACTATAGTTTTATTATATTTCTGAATAGCAACATCCTCCTGTGCAATAATGATTCTTGCATCCTTCTGTGTAGTGACTTCTTTTGTACACTTATTTAAAAGTTATTATTCATATGGTAAAGGTTTTATTCTTCTATAATTTTCTGTTTTAGGGTTAGGGTTAGGGTTAAGGTTAGGGTAACCTAACCGGTTTTCGATTCCCAGCACTGCCAAGCTACCACTGTTGGGCCCCTGAGCAAGGCCCTTAACCCTTAACTGCTCAGTTGTATGTCTCTCTGGATAAGAGCGTCTACCAAATGCTGGATCGACTTGGAGCTGCAGTAACAAATTTAATCCCCCCAACTCCCTACACCCTCCATCCCCCCCCAATCGAATCAGAAAGCATTCTGTTTTACCTGCATGGTTAATGATGAAGCCAAACTCTGTGCATACTTGTTTAAAACTAGAATTAAACAAATAAATTAAATCAATGCGATTCTCCCCATGCTTGTGTGGGTTTTCTCTGGGTACTCCAGTTTCCTCCAATCACATGCGATTGGGCATAGTTGAATTGGATACTCTAAATTGTCCATAAGAGTGAATGTGTTGTATGTAGTTTAAATTCAAATCATGTATCTTTCTCAGACTTAGCGATCTAAACTGGACCAAAGTGTTACTCCAAATGAGGTCATTTACGAGTAAACTAGCTAATATTTGCGTTTGTAGGTAACAGACATTATACTGGGATTTCTATTAACCAACTAGTATAATACGTACGACCTCAAGGGTTACATGGCTAGTTTGCTGTTCACGCCCTTATGAGATTACGTTACGGTAAGATTTCGCTTCAAAAAGTGGCTGCCGCCCAAATTATAACACAGTAAATAACAAAGTACCCGTAAATCCTTTCTCTTATCTGATTGGAACACCGACAACACGTCCAGGTGTTTTTTTTAATGAGGCATAAAATTTTCGGAGCGGTGTCCTTTGAGACGTGTCCTTGGGTTCTACGAATAGGTTCCGCCACCGTCCGATAACTTTCCATTTAAACCGGCTTCCCAGCTTCCGTTCCTTTATTGATTCCTGTTAAGTAAATAACATCTACACATGTTCCAATGCAGATAAGCCGCAGCGCTGATCTGAGCTTGCGGGGTCTCAGGCATGTGACTTGCGCAACAGATACGGCCATGTAATACAGTACGTTTCGAAGCAGTCCAGACAAAAATCGTTGTCTGTGTATGTGTGTGTGTGTGTGTGTGGTGCAGTCGGGGGGTGTGTATTGTTGTTGTAGTAGTATGCGTTATTAAATTTTGCACTTCAAGCTAATAAGCTCCAAGTTCTCTCCGAGTTCTGCATCATAACGTCAGCACATACAGCAGTGATACATCGCACCAAATTGGGGCCTTTCATTATCGAAGGTTTTCTTTTTCACTTTGTCACCCCCACATCCTCCATTTTTTTTTTACCTCTCTGCACCAGGAGACGGTGTATCAGTGCCGTGTATCGCTGACTAGTCGAGAGTGTTTGATGTGCAGCCTGAATGTTAAGTGCGTTCTCTGCCTCTATTCCACAGATGGAGGGCATTACCGAGCTAAAAGCTAATCTGGCTGTCTAAGCCTTATTCATCCGAAACTCTCTCGCTCCTCTTCCCTGGTTTCTTCTTTCCTTCTCTCTCTCGCTTTCTCGACTTTCTCCCACTTTATGCACTCTCTTTACCTCAACCCAGTCAATGACCCATTTAAGCTTTTTTCCTAAGCATCCTTTGAGTCCTTAGAATGAATTCAAAGACGGAAATCCAACAATAAACATTTCGGGTCATTTGTCTGTATTATGCTTCTAATTAGGAGTTAGGTAGAGATGGAAAAAGTACACACAGCCTTTACACAAGTAGAAGTACAGATACTCGTGCTTAAAAAGACTCTGGTAAAAGTTGTACTGCGAAGAAGTATTGACTACAATTTTTCACTTAAGTTTCACATTCACTCCTATGGACAATTTAGAGTAGACAATACACCTATGCCCAATCCACATGTGTTTGGAGGCAGGAGGAAACTGGAGTACTCTGGGAAAACCCATGCAAACACCTGGAGAAACACCCGGGTTGGGGGTTAATTGAACCCATGACCTTCTTGCAGTGAGGCAGAAGTGCTAACCACTCTGCCATGTGCTGCCCATTAATAATGTATAATAAAAGAAAAATAAATAAACTATATTTTAGTCAAAGATGCTTTTCAGTGATGCAATGTATAATTGTGCCTAGAAATAGAAAACGTTGCTGTTCCCGATAATTTGGTGCTTGTGAGTTTTCCTATTGTCTTAATATTTCTGTTACTGACGAAAGTAAAAACAAGTTTAAAAAACATATTTAAGTAAAATATGTATGATGACAATTTTTCTGCCATAAACATCCAGTCAGTTATTCATAAATTAACATATATTTCAGAAGTTAATATAAGTTTTATGTATGTTTATTTTTTATTTATGTATGTTTATATTTAGGGATGTACCGTATGATTGCGTACGGTAGGTGGGTGGAGGCTACACCTTCTTCAATATTGATATTACTTCAATATATACAGTAATAATATCAATATAGAGATTAATATTTCTATTATTGTCAATTAAGAGCAATATACAGTTCAATAAATAAATTCACACACCCCAAGTTGATTTCCTTAAGAGTCATTCAAGCGAATCTCCCCGGCGTCATAGACAGAAAATAGTGGCTTACACGGTGGTCAGACGAGAGATTTGTTCGTCACCACCATGAGGATGCTACTCCAGTGTAGCAGTCCAGCTCCTCCACCAATACAGAATGCCCTCCCATTATGAAGCAGGCTGTTCTTTGCCGTCCGCTGGAGATTTTGTGCTTGAAAGAGCAAATCCTAACGATATGCATTTGGTCCTTGCATAAAGTTTGCATGGTTTATTTGCTCTAAAGAACACCGAAGCTACGTGTGGCTTACATTTGCATGGATTTGTTTACCTGAATCCTTACATGATTTGATACTCAATGGGTTCTTCAAAACAGCGTTTGTAGGCACTAGAGATGAAGTCTGTTTGCTCTGTCCTCCTTGTGGCTTCTCTGCTAGGGACAGCATCGTGTTTGTTCGAGAAAGGTTACATCTTTGTGACCTCACTTCAGCCTTGGGCTGATGCGCAGACATACTGCAGGGCTAGCTATACAGACCTGGCCAGCTTTGAGGCACCTTCTGAATTCCAAGGCTTTTTGAACATAATGCAACCTTATTTCGTTAAGCAAAACTGGATCGGTCTCAGCAAGGCCCCCAACACAACAAGCTTTGATTGGTGGTCGGATGGAACTCCAGTAACTGTTACATATTGGAATTCTAACCAGCCAACCTACTTAAACACTCGTCACTGCGTGAATATTCTTTCAACAGGTGCATGGGCGACTAACGAGTGCACAAAGCCCCTGCCTTTCATCTGCTACGATTGGTATCCGAGGGTCATCCTGGTAAATGAGCTAAAGACCTGGAAGGAGGCACTGAGACACTGTCGAACATTTTACACGGACCTCATAAGCTTAAACACAGAGAACGATTTTTCTGTTTTCTCACACAACAAATACTTTGATAGTCGGAATGCCAGGGCCTGGACGGGTCTACGCTTTATGAACGGATTATGGTTCTGGGTGAACGGTGATGCTTTGGAGAGCCTGGTCCAACTGCTCTCATGTCCTGCTTCGCCTTTTCATTGTGGAGCCCTAGTAATTGGTACTGCAAACATGGAGAACAGAGACTGCATGGAAAAAATGCAGTTCGCCTGCTACCATAAATGGTAGAATGGTAAATTCTGGTAAATCTGGTAATGGTAAATACCCATGCGTCAATATCAGAGGCGTCGAATGTTAGGAAGTTGCAAAAATGTAGTTTTATTGACTCATGAATGATGATAAATGCAACAAAAGAAGCTGACAGTGTGAAATGGTGTTTGCAGAAGGTGTCGTGATGGGACGAGATGCCGAGGAAGAGGAGAAGAAGACATATGAGACGGATGTCCATTTCTTTTCTTTGAATATAAATGGTCAACTTTATTCATTTATTTTTCCGCAGGTTTGTTGAACCTATTACATATCATTTTAGTGTAGCTGTTGATTTTTAGATACAGTATAATACATCATATATCATGGGTTTAATTAAAATATGTTTATCAACTTTTCCATTGTATAACTAATACTATATTATGCTTTACTAATAGTAAATAGTGTACTATACTATGATAGTAAAAACTTCGTTGCTAGTTATTTGTGAGTCTATAAAAGTTTGCTAACTGTGATCATGTATATTTAATTCCTTTCATGGTCTGTGTATGTGCCCTTGTTTGTATGACACGATTGAACCACAGAACAGTCTGTATATATATATTGAGGTCCTTCATGCCAATTCTACACTGTGTGTCAACGTGTAAATACAATGTAAAACAAGTTTTTGTTAAATTGTAAAAATGTTTTGTTTTTGTTAATTGTAAAACAATGTAAAACAAGAAAGTTTTTAAAATAGATAAAAAAAATATAAAATAATTTCATTTCACATCAGAAAACAAAAATTATAGCCTTTTGGGGTTTTTTTTTAGCAGTGTGATGATTTTGATGCATATTAATGCTAAAACTCAGAAAATACCCATTTTTAAAAGGGATTATAAACATTGTTAAAACAATTCTATAAAACATAAGAATTTGTGACATTGTTGTATTTTATATGCTGTACTATTTTTGTAATTTAATTGTAAAGATTCTGTGCAATAGAGGCTGACAAATGTGGTAGTAGATTATTTTTTATTTGTGCACTGAGACCATGTCTGGACCAACAACTTAATTTAGTAAAAAAATTATAAAAATAAAATAAATCAGCTTTCCAACGTATAAAATCGTCCTATACACACACACACACACACACACACACGTCTGATCAATAAAAAAATTCTAGAAAGCAGCATTCTTTTACTTTTCAGCTCCTTTGTGAAACAAATTACTGACCTTAGATGTTAACGATGCTTGTGTAAGTTTCCATATATTATGTAAATGTCTCTTTAGTGCATAATACTTCACAAAGTTGCAAATTCAGTGTTTTATTTCAAAGAGCCTTGGCCGCCCATGACCCTGTCGCCGTTTCCTGTCAGACCACTTCAGACCGGGACACCCCACAAGAGCGGCAGTTTTGGAGATGCTCTGATCCAGTCATCTAGATATCACGATTTGGCCTTTAAACTAACTCGCTCAAATCCTTACGCTTACATATTTTACTCGCAAATATAACCCACCCACTAACAATAATATGGCATGGGACGAGATGTGACTACATACATGGGACATAGTGAAGGAAACAAACAAATGCTCTGAAGTAAGAATTCTTAGTTGAAGCATCCAACCCACTAACAGTAATATAACCCACCCACTAACAGTAATATATCCCACCTACTAACAGTAACATATCTCACCCACTAACAGTAATATATCCCACCAGCTAACAGTAATATATCTCACCCACTAACAATAATATATCCCACCCGCTAACAGTAATATATCTCACCCACTAACAGTAATATATCCCACCCACTAACAGTAACATATC
>JAOUQX010000010.1:2782148-2794602 GCA_028566295.1 Liobagrus marginatus | reverse complement strand
GATATATTACTGTTAGTGGGTGGGATATATTACTGTTAGTGGGTGGGATATGTTACTGTTAGCGGGTGGGATATGTTGCTGTTAGCGGGCGGGATATGTTACTGTTAGTGGGTGGGATATATTACTATAAGTGGGTGGGATATATTACTGTTAGTGGGTAGGATATATCACTGTTAGTGAGTGGGATATATTACTGTTAGTGGGTTGGATATATTACCAGTTTGCCATGAGTGAAATTGTGAAATCTAGACAACTGGGTCAGAGTCCCGGTTTGCAGTGGTCAGAATCTGTCAAATTGGTCCAAAGAAGGAACAGCGGTGAACCGGTGACAGGGTTATGATCGGCCAAGGTTCATTGATGTACATGAGGAGTGAAGGAGCCCAAATGCACAACTTACAGGACTTAAAGGATCTGTTGCTAACATCTTGTTACCAGATACCACATACACACCTTCAGGTGTCTGGTGGAGTCCATGCCTCAACGGGTCAGGACTGTTTTGGCAGCAAAAGGGAGACCAGCACAATGTTAAGAGTGTTACCTCAGATGAACCGCCGCTAATTAAACCTTACAGATACAATTACATATTTTGTTAAATGTGATCATCATTCACCTAACGTTACCATAGAAACAACAGCCTATTACAACTAGTGATAATATCAACCTGTGATATTTCACGGAAATATTTTCAGAGAAATGAATCTCAACACCTGCTGATTATTGACTATATAAATATATATATATACGGTATATATATGTATATAATATATATTATTATTATCTTAATCATTATTGTTATTTGATTACTATTACTAGTAATACAAATGTTAATAACAATTAACCATCTCAGCACAAGCCTCACTACAACTATGCTAGCTTTGAGCATCTGAACCCTTACACACACACACACATATACACACAAACCCTGACTATATACTCTGTTTTCCCTGCTGTTTAGCACTTCAGCTCTTCACTCGAGTGCTTTGAAAAGCAGTGTAACACTTGTACACTTCACAGACACCGGCTATTGAGCTGAGGCCTGGGGAGTAGTGTTTGTATAAGTGTGAGTATTTTGTGTGTGTGTGTGTGTGTGTGTGTGTGTGTGTGTGTGTGTGTGTATGAGACAGCAAGAGGGTGAGAGAGATAGGGAGAAACAGCGCAAGTGTAAAAGACCGAAGTAACACAAGCTTAAAAGCAATAACTGTGTGAAGTTCCGAGAGAGGCGATGAACACGAGTAGGAGGGAAGAGGAATAAAATGATAGGAAGTCCCATATACTGTATGTATACATAAGCACTTGGACAGGATGTTGTTTGTTCATCACCAAGGTGCAAAACAATACATGATGCCACCTGAAGCGTAAAAGCTGCAGAAGTGTAAGAGATGTTTTGCTTGTTCCAATTAAAGTCAGAGCGAGAATGTACACACTCATGCCTTTTACAGCTAAAGCATACTTTATGTCGGTTTCAGCCAATGGGAAAGGACACAGGACATGAACGAAGCATGTCTCCAAAAGCCAACAGAAAACAAGTGAGGGGCAAGAAATCAGTAATTCTGTAAAAAGTCGCTTAGCTACATAAAAAAGCTGTCAGCCAACATTCATAATACATTTCATATTTTTCTAATGCTAATTCCCCTAATGCTTTTACGCTAGCCCAGTTTACATGCGATGATTCCGATGGAAAAATTCCGAATGATTGTTTACATGAGACGTGATCTATTCCGAACTGGTGTTTACATGTGTTACTGCTCGTCTGTCACTCTATGAATGTTATTACTCCCTGTGCTTTCAATCCTGTAAAGACGGATCTGTGTCGCTTAATCGTGTTAGTTGACGCTATTGTGTCGGTCCCAAGCACATTTGTGTGCGAGTTGCGGAAATTGAAACAACGGGGCACAAGAAGCAACGAGGCATAGATTTTCTGCCCCTCCCCCCCCCCCTCCAACCAGCAGGAGTCTGTAGATGAAAGTCCGTAATAAGGACTGATTAGGGTTGTACTACTGAAATTTAGACGTGGAATGGAAACCAAAGTATACCGTGACACGGCACTTTTTTACTGGTAAATTGACGCTAATTCCTGAGAAATCACGTCAAGACAAGGACTTTTTCATTTGTTCAAGTTTTAAAAAGGTTTATCCCACCCCTCTTAATATTTTATTTGGGTTGGGGGTTTTCACTCCGATTAAGGTGTTTACATGGAGCATTTTTATTCAGATTAAGGTGTTTACATGGAGCGTTTTTATTCAGATTAAGGTGTTTACATGGAGCATTTTTATTCCGATTAAGGTGTTAACATGGAGCATTTTTATATTTCCGATTACGGATGTTTACATGGAGCATTTTTATCCCAACTAAGGTGTTTAAATGGAGCATTTTTATTCCGATTAAGGTGTTTACATGGAGCATTTTAATTCCGATTAAGTGGTTTACATGGAGCATTTTAATTCCGATTAAGGTGTTTACATGGAGCATTCTAATTCCGATTAAGTGGTTTACATGGAGCATTTTAATTCCGATTAAGGTGTTTACATGGAGCATTTTAATTCCAATTAAGGTGTTTACATGGAGCATTTTAATTCCGATTAAGTGGTTTACATGGAGTGGTTTACATTAAGTGGTTTACATTTTAAACCATTCATAATCAGAATACAATGATCCTTGTAAATGCACCAACTGTGGGCAGTGTAGCCCAAAACCGAATGTATGTGAGACATGTGTCTGAGTCAATCAGGGCTCCAGGGCTTTATAAGAACCCTCATTTAAGTCAGGTGGACGCCGCTGTGTAAGATTGGTATTGTCTGGCTATATGCTCTATTCTGAATGTGACTTAAGTAAACACACACTGCCCACGTTAGCTGACTAGATAGGCCACTTTCAGAATAAAATGCAGCGGTAGTGTCAATATTTTGCAGTCCCTACAAAAAATGTTGGTTTACATAATCTTCCTTAATTTGTCTGTAATTTTATTTAAGTGTTGATTTATTACAGTGTGTCCGAGTTCAGTTTTTGGCTTTTAGATAGTCAGGTGTTTTTTTAAAGGTATATATGAATACACTGAATATATTTAATCTTACATATTCAAAATAAGTACCGTATGTAAAAAAAAAAAAGTACTATACACTATACCTAGGGTTTTCAAAGTGGGGTTTGGGAATTGCACTGAGTTCATATGCTGATGACACACAGTTAATTAAATTATTTATAAATCATTAAAAGTAAAACAAATAATAGGATAAAATCTAAATGAAACACTAACAATATATATTTTCTTTGTTTAATTTGTCCTGTGATTAACAAATCAAATCTCAGGGGGTACATCAAGTATATGATTTGGTCAAAGGGGTTCAGCTGCCAAAAAAAGTTTGAAAACCCCTGTAGTATACCATAAATAACATAATACTCAATAATATACATAATGCACTAATACGTTTCCTATTTTTCTAAAAATATTCTAAAATAAAAAATACATTTTTAAAATGGTATTTAACTATAAATATGTATTCATGTTGAATTCTGCTCATGTAGATAAATCTAATGAGTTGCACACACACACACACACACACACACACACGCACACACACACACACACACACACACACACCTTTGAATGATGCCTAAAAGGTGCAAGCTCAGAAGCTCTAAAAAGGTTCTGCCCTGTGGTGTGTGCATGTGTTTTGCGCATTAATGGTTGGTGTGAGTTTCTGGCAGCACTGTCATAAATGATTCAGTACCTCAGGCTTTATGCATATGTGTCAATGTAAAAGAGATCGTGGGGGAGAAGCAGAGCCGGTGAAAGACATGGAGATTAAGAGCCGCCATATTTTTTGACACAGCTACAAGTGCTTGTAATATGTATAAATTATCTTTGTATGATGCTACATGTAAGAGATAGCCCTGGGTGTACTGAGTAAATTAATCAAAGTGGAAATGGTGTGTGTCAGACGGAGAAAATGTATCTTAAAAGAATACTGCCGTGATTCAAAAACCACTAAAAAAGATTTTTAAATTTGTGCAAATAGAATCTGCAAATTTTATTTGAGCAAGCAAACAATTTAACTTGATTAATTCGATAATGAGTGCATCACTGTTGCTACGTAACTGAAAAAATACAGACCTAGTGGATCTACAAGCTAATACCAAAGGCTAGTAATTTATCTTAGTTCAAATCTTGTATGGTCGCACTACTTGTGTTGTCCTCTGCCTGATATATATTAAGCGATACATAAGTCACTTTGGATAAAAGCTAAATAAATGATTTGGTAATAGAAATCGAGATAACACATAGCTGTTAAGGCTTGTTAAAACGTTCTGACAAACCAAAATGTTAGAAATATTAACATTTCCCTTCAATGTGTTTAGAAATACGTATATTAGAGAAGACTCTTATAACCTAAAATGGCACTGTGACTACTTTTAACTTTTAACTGCTAGCAAGCTGAGAAAAATCTGGAAGACGATCTGAAATATCATTTACCTCAGATATGATTTTTAAAAACAAATGAATTACTATTAGCATTCACTGCTAACTGAGGCAAATAACATAAAACTGCTAGAAATACTAACATTTACCTCAGCTGTGGAAATATCGCATAAACTTCAGGAAACAGCTAAAAATACCCAGCAACTATTCTTAGCACTGAGGGCTAACTAAGAACAATCTGACAAAACTATAATAAATATTAACATATCATTGAGATGTGTTAGTAAATACGGAATAGAGAAGCTGTACAGCTACAGCTTCTCCTAACATTGACCGCTAACTCAGAAAACTGAAATATAACATTAGCATATCTGTCAAATGTGGTATTAAACTGAATAAAACGCGCTGTAGAGCTAAAACAACACTGTAGGGCTGCACAGCTATTGCTTCTGTTAGCATTGACTGCTAACTCAGAAAAATAAAATATAGCATTAGCATATCTGTGAAATGTGGTATTAAACACTGAATAAACCACACTGTAGAGCTAAAACGACACTGTAGGGCTGCACAGCTGTATCTTCTCTTAGCATTGACCGCTAACTCAGAAAAATAAAATAAACAGTCCGAAATATTAGCCTATTTATTACATACTAGCTAACTAGTTTTATCTAGGTGTCGCTCTTGAATGTAAGAACAGTTCAATTTGTCTAATTTGTTATATTTATTGTATTTCTGGTCAGTAGCATTACTACCAGTGATGTCGAGGTAATAAATGTAAATCTGAAGATGTTTAAAGGCAGGCAAAAATCATTGTTAATCGATGGAACATTCTGGAAAAACGATCTCTTTTTCCTAATTAAGTGATTGGTGCTGATGAATCATGCGCCAAGGAGAAGTCAAAAGAGGTCAGCCTGTTAAAAGGATAATAAAAATCAATAAAAAAAGGAAACATTTGCTGCCAATCACATCATAGCTGATGGTCTACCTATGAAATACTGTGTGTGTGTGTGTGTGTGTGCGTGTGTGTGTGCGTGTGTGTTTCCTTATGTTAATATTAATTCAAAACTCAAAGTATCAAAACAGTCCATTTAAATAAATTACAGTTTCATTTTAACCCCGGCTTCTCTCTCTCTCTCTCTCTCTCTCTCTCTCTCTCTCTCTCTCTCTCTCTCCCGCTCTCTTTCTCTCTCTCTCTCTTCATCTGCAGGGAACTTTAAAGGGCTGTGTAAACAGATCGATCACTTTCCCGAAGACGCCGACTATGAAGCTGACGCGGGAGAGTACTTCCTTCGTAAGTTACTCTTGTGTGTGTAAGCGTGTCTCTTTGTGTGTTTGCATATACCTGTGCGTGTTTGCTTGAAATGTGAGGTATGGAGATAAAGAACGAAAGGGTAGGAAAAGGGGGAAGTGGTAGCGCAGGGGTTAAGGTGTTGGACTGCTGTGCGGAAAAATTGTGGGTTCGATTTCCAGCGGCACCAACCTTCCACTGCTGGGCCCCTGAGTAAGGCCCTTAAGTGCCCAGTCGGATACATGTAAGTCGCTCTGGATAAATGTAAATGTAGATGTTAAGAAAAGGGAGGAAGCAGAGCAGCTTAAGATTGAGGATAAGGGAACGCGAGAGGGCCGGCCTGCTGCTCCCCAATTAGGCCAGTCATTTCTATAAATATTATACTTTGTGCCTATATAGGTCAAATCTCTACTTGTCCCCATATACACACATTGTCCGAATGGATTTCAATGTTCAAACACTATTTCAGAGTTTAATTGTTCATCGATTTACTTTTTTTAGTTATTTAAACATAAATTCACATCTGAATGTTACTCATTATGAATTTATTAATTGTAAAAGTTCTAACATGGCATTGTGTTAGATCCCATGTAGTGAGATGTTTGGGATTCAAGATTCTTGTGCATTGATGAGCTTAAATATAAAATAGATTCCTGCATGATCAAATAAAGGATTTCAGGCATAAAACAGAAGTGTTACCTAAATAATATAATATAATTTATATATGAATATATATATATACAGTATATGAACATATATATGAATATATATATGAATTTTTCTAAAATAACTTACTGTTTTTCATTATGCTTACTGTAGGGCTGGCATTGTGTAACACTATAGCTTTCTAAATATTTTAAAATGTCCTTTTTTTGTACGTAATGTGGGGGTTCTAACACACCTCCAAACACATATGTAGGTCAGTTCAAGTGAGGAAAATGGGATGAAGTGAGATGTGAGCTGACAGAGAGAGACGGTGTACAAGAAAGAGTGCAAGAAAGGAAAATGGACGAGTGTAAGTGGTCTGGGAGAGTAAGATGAGGAGCGAGACAAGGTCACAGTGAGGGGTAGAAGAGGAGGAAGAGGAGGAGGAAGAGGAGATGATGGAGACACAGTAAAAAAGAGATGGGGTTGTGGGGGTTCTTGTGTATGGTTTAAGCAAAGAAATATTGAAATTGTGTGTCGCTCTCTCTTTCTCTTCTCCCTCACCCACACACACACACACACACACACACACGCGCACACACACGCGCACACACACGTGCACACACACGCACACACACACGCACACACACACACACACACACACACACACACACACAAACATGCACATAGGCTTCATTTATATTCGATCGATACCGCTTTTCCAGGACTGTAAATCAAGCTCTACTGTTGCCATGGTGATGTCTGCTCTCTGATGTCATCCGATTTGGGTTAATGATTTAATGACTTATCCTAGTGACCTCATACATGCTGTGTCTAATAACAGACACTGATATCAGAAATCAAATTAATCAGCGCCATTGTAACGTTGGCTTAGATCCGAAAGGCTCTAACATAAACAGGTGAGCGTGGTTAGAAGTGGGTGTGACTGTGGGTGTGTGCGTGAGTGAACACAGGGCACGTGAGGACATGTGAACAGTGACACAGTGAAACACAGACGCGCTTGTAGCGTCCACAACGTCCTGGCACATTACAGTTCCCCCCACCCTAAGTGCACACTCCGGGTGTGCAAACACAAACACCGATCACCTACGGCGGGCCATGGGGGAGGACCGGGGGCGTCAGGCAAGGGTCCAGGTCGCCGGGGCGAGACCATGGGCCGATGGAGGTGGGGCGGGAGTGGTGGGCCCGGACTATGAGGGGAGTGGAGGCGCCAGTAAGGCCAAAGGGGGCGGCGACAAAACCGGGAAGGCCAGAGGGGGGAGCGACGGGCCCAGCGAGCATGAGGTCGTCGATGGTTCTGACTACAGGGCGAGAGGGGGGAGTGAGGAAGTCGCCGAGGTTAAAGGGGGGAGTGAGGCACGAACGACGTCCGTGGCCGAGGTGGTCGCCCGAGCAACGTCCTCTGCTAGACAGAAGCAGCGTTGTCCTCATGCGAGCTGAGGGACGGAGAGGCATCCTCGGCTGGACTTGGGCACGGAGCGACGTCTGACGCCGAGCGGCAGCTGAAACGGACCCCACTATGGCCTGGGGTGGGGGGGCGGGGACCAGTATCGCTGGTAGGGGGGCTTGGCTAATGAGCGTGCTAGGCCCCACGCAGACTCCTGCATGTCGACGGGGCTCCCCAGCTAAGTTGGCCTGAAAACCTACAGCCGCACAGGGCCCTACACTGTCCCTAGTGTCACTACGGGGCTCTGCGGTGGCTTCAGGGCTTACACTAACGGTTGACAGGGGCTCTACGCTGATGGCAGTGTGGAGGTGGGGCTTTATCATGGCTATGACTGCCATCTGGGGCTCAACCGGGGCTACGGGGATGAGTAGGGGCTTAATTGGGGTGGTGGGCCCTGCCCTAGGCTTGGGGGGGAAACAGGGCGCTAGCCTCAGCCCTAGACTATGGGTGCGGGGTGCACGGGGGGTGGGTAAGGCAGTTACTTTGGGGTCTGTGACAGGGTCAGGCTGGGTCATGTGGGAAGACTTGGGAACCTGACTTGGCGTGGCGACATGACTTCGTGTGGTGACATGACTTGGTCAGGCACTGGAACTCGGTCAGGCACTGGAACTCGGTCAGGCACTGGGCTGGTGTTCGCCGACTCAGAGCTGAAAGACCTCAACAACATGATTAGAGCGTGTGGTGTGTGCTCATACCTGTAGGGCTCCAGTTTGGTAAGGTGTGGCTCGCTTAGCCCACACCAGAACAGGGCCCCGAGGTCTCTTCGGTGCAGCTCGGTTGGCGTTACCAGCTGTATGAACTCAGCGATATAGTGCTCCACGTCTCTCTCACCCTGGATCAGCTTAGCCAAGCGCAACTCGACTTCCAGGTGCGTTGACTCACGAACGTGCTCCGGGGGGGCGGCAGCTTCGGTGTGCTGGCGTGGGCGTGGCACGTGTGCTTCGGTCAGCTGAGTCCGTGTCTTTTTTCCCGGCGGCGGTGACGTCGTGGCTTTGAAATCGGCATGGGGAAAAAAAATTCTTCGGAGCATGAGTCTGATTCGGACAGGAAATAGCTGTCATAGTAGTCCGCTCGGCTTTGTTGCAGTTCACCTTGCGGCAGCAGAGAGAAGACTAGAGTGAAAAAACTCCGCGATTCGCCGTGCGGATCTCTGTCCCAGTTCAGCGTCTGGCCAAACACTTCGCGCATTAACCACTCGTGGTCTTCTCTTTCCCGCACCGAATCATGTAATCCGTAAGACTCGGCGCGTTGGAACGCGCGCAATCGTCTGTGGGCGCAGTTCTTCCGCCGTGCGGCGGCGGAGCGCGCCGGCTGCTCTCGCATGCACACCGTGAATTCACCGAGTCGCGCTGAACAACCCTGCTGGATCTCTGTTAAAGGTGGATCATTATGTAACTTACATGGCTTAGATCCAAAAGGCTCTCTTCGGATAGCCAGACGCGAACCGAGGAAGGAGCGAGATCCAAACGCAGGAGGTGAAAACATACTTCTTTTATTCGTGCACAAATCCATAAACAAACTCCAAACACCCAAAATGATCCACGCTAGTTTTGCTCCAGCGTCCCCTATTTAAACCAAACATAATCAAGCTAACTAAACATAAACAGGTGAGCGTGTTTAGAGGTGGGCGTGGCTGTGGGTGTGTGTGCGTGAGTGAACACAGGGCACGTGAGGACATGTGAACAGTGACACAGTGAAACACAGACGCGCTTGTAGCGTCCACAACGTCCTGGCACGTTACAGGCATAGAGTGGATTATTATATTCCATAAACATTATTTGGTTAAAGTTATCCATAATATTGTGTTACTGCTAGACCCGTTGCACGGCTATAAACTTTATAACTATAAAGTCCTCAGTTTTAAAGACTTCCTGGATTTTTTTCCACGTATAATGGGATAAAGCAACAAACAATTCAGTTGAATTTACAAATAATTAATTGTAAATAAAAATATATAATTCAAACCCTAAACTAACCTGGTGGTATAAGGGGTGTTTTAATAAAGCATATATAATCCAGCATTTACCAACTAATCAGTTATTGTCCATCTATGTTTAAGATTAAGCTACTTTGTCCTGCTTGTTTTCCAACTATCCTCAATCTACCCACAGCTGATTACCTGGATCAGATGTGTTCATTCAATCAGAAGCTCAGAGATACCATCTTAGTCATGGGTGGAGATAGAGCAGGTGAATTGGTATCTCCCAGCCTATGATTGACTAAGTTGGATAGTTGGAAAACAAGCAGGACAAAGGAATTTAAGGAACATGGGCTACCATGGGTTCACTGCAAGGCATCACACCGGAATCTTCGGAATCACGCTGCAATTGTGGTTCGGAACATAACCCATTTTGTCACATGGCTTAAGGTGACATGCTGGAGTTATTGGGATGTTAGGGGTGTTTTTTTCCCCGTGGAAAGTGCTTCTGCACAGCGATTCTACCTTACAGCCCAGACATGTGAAGAATACAAGAGATTGTTGACACATATAGAGAGCAATCAGTAATCATGTTCCTGCAGCTTCTTTATAGTGCTTTAAACCTTTTGGCAGCCTTCCAAATAAGTTTTTTGTCTTCTACAGGGACATCCTGTTCTCAGTAAAGTCACTGTAATTACCCGTTTTCTCCACTTGTGGATAATGGCTTTTACCGTGCTCCGTGGTACATCTGGTACTAGTACTTATTGTTGACACCCCCTTTCTTGATCAATACCATTCAACAATGACATTCTGTACAAGCTTCGTAAGCTGTTTGCAGCTGTTTGGCCATAGCAGTTGGGTGATAGGAAATAAACTCAGACAGAAACAGCTGGTGTTGGGTTGGAGTTCATCAGAACACTTGGAGTGTGATTGTAGATCATTTCCATTTTGCAGCTGTATATACAACAGTCAAGTGCAATTATGTAACCTAAAGCTTTTGAGCAACTTATGGGATCAGCGTAATGTCGGAATTAAAGGCACGATAGGAGATTTTGAGTTGATTTGATTCAAGAACATGTTTGTTCTGCTGGTTGAAAGTTTCTTCACGTCTCGATAGCACTCTTTAATTCAAGTGGTTTAAATGTATTTAGATATATTTATAATTTCTTTGGAAGGCATAGGACGCAAAAAGCGTCGTCCAATCAAAACGTTCAAACTGAGTATTACGATAGGCCGTCCTACCTGCCTGTTAACATGTACTTCTACGCTCCCTGTTAGTACAGACGGCGCTTCCGTTCACGCGTTTACTCGCTTAAGTGCCGTGGCCTTTAGGTTGCCAGGTACTACCAGGATGAACGCCTGTTTAAGAAACATTTTGGCGGCTGCAGCACTTTATGAAAGTATCCCCCATAAAAAATGAAATCCGCAATATTTCCCCACAACTGCATTTCCAAAATAGTCCAATCATGCGGTAAAAACGCGAACCTGGCAACACGTGCGCGAGCGTGTTCATGCGTTTTGGAGCAAGCGTGGCTTTGGAAAGTGATTATGCAGAGAGGGAGGTCTTTTGCTTACAAAGCTAACAGGCTAGTGTTAGCCTCTCCGAAGTCTCCTACTCCACCTTTAATTATAGTGTAAACATGAATTTCTTCCTGTTAAAGCCATTGAATAATAATAAATAAAGTTTAATAATGGAAGGTTAGACATTTTGGAGCACAAGGTCACGCCATGCTCAATTATTCATTGCTTGTATGGCAAATCAGGGTCAGGTCGGAAAGGGAAAGTCAGTGTCCCGAAACTACAGAATCAAAATCGCTCCACGCTGATACCTTGCACACGCCACACATGACACAGTTGAAACCATGTTTACTTTCCCCTTCTAGCACACTGATAATAAATAAATGTAATCACTCCCTGTTTCCTTCACGACAAAATCAGCAGCAGTAAGTAACACCCTTATTGTGTGATGTAGAGTTTCAGTCTGTCACCTCATTAACACCATCGCACTCATCACACCAGCAGTCCACTATGCCGTTGTTTCAAATTACACATTATTTACTATATAGGTCATGATCAAATGTCAAATCTGATCGCTAATAATGTCTATCTTTTTTATGTCTTGCCGTGATTAGGATTAATTAGGATGTAAATATTTAATAAGTGTTATTACATTGCAGTATAGGTCAGGTGTTGATTTTGTTTTATGATATCATACAGGTAGGCATTATTACTATCGCACACAGATGCACCAAGGCGAACGGACAGTGTTGGTGTTTAACAGTAAAGCGTTGATTGTCAGTGATGATGTACGAGCGCAATAACTGTGTCAGAACGGGAATGGATGTGTTCTGAACGCCTTAGAGTCCTTGTTGCCATGGTAACGCTCAGCCATCCGGAGACCTAGATGAACGTTGTGCTCTGGATCTGTGCGAGCGTGTGAGTGTGTGAGGTTCAGCAAGGATTCTGACGATGTGTGTCGGTGTTGGTCAGTATCATTTGGTTTCTCTTCCCCGTCTCGAGTTCTCCTGCTCTCTTTATTCGTTTTGGAGCTTTCTTTCTTCTTCTCCTTGTTTCTCTGGTCATCGCTCCTGCTGTAGGATTACATAAAGAAGCAGATGTTTCCTGAGTACCAGTTTTGGAGCTCACACTGTGTGTGTGTGTGTGTGTGTGTGTGTGTGTGTGTGTGTGTGTGTGTGTGTGTGTGTGTGTGTGTGTGTG
>JAOUQX010000010.1:2716179-2732247 GCA_028566295.1 Liobagrus marginatus | reverse complement strand
CGATATACACCTACACAACCTCCACTCCGTACACCGATATACACCTACACAACCTCCACTCCGTACACCGATATACATCTACACAACCTCCACTCTGTACACCGATATACACCTACACAACCTCCTCTCCGTACACCGATATACACCAACACAACCTCCTTTCCATACACAAATGTACACCCACATAACCTCCACTACATACACCGATATACACATACACAACCCCCACGCCAAACACCGATATACACCTACACAACCTCCACTCGGTACACCGATATACATCTACACAACCGCCACTCCGTACACGATATACACCTACACAACCTCCACTCCGTACACCGATATACACCAACACAACCTCCATTCCATACACAAATGTACACCAACATAACCTCCACTACATACACCGATATACACATACACAACCTCCACGCCAAACACCGATATACACCTACACAACCTCCACTCGGTACACCGATATACATCTACACAACCGCCACTCCGTACACGATATACACCTACACAACCTCCACTCCGTGCACTGATATACACCTCCACAACTTCCACTCCAAACACTGATATACGCCTACACAACCTCCTCTCCGTACACACGATATTCACCTACACAACTTCCACTCCATACACCGATATACACCTACACAACCTCCACTCCGTACACCGATATACACATACACTATATATATATATACACATATATACATAGATACATACAGTACTTGATTGTACTTGTCATTATTGTCTTAAGACAATAACTGTGTATTAATAATAAATAATTGGATTTGATTGCATTATTGTTTTCAGACTCCCATATACATGAACTTATTTATATCCATTTATATCATTAGTACAGTGATGTTACTTTCCTTCCTCTACTTATAAAGTTAAATTGAATGATACGGTCATACTTAGTGCTTGAGTTCGGTTTTGATGTTATTTCGGAGTGCCCACCTCCCCTCGCACACCCCCACCTCAGCTCGAGCGCCTCCACCTCCCTTAACGCTCGCCCACCTCCCCTCGAGCTCGCTTGTGTGTGTGTGTGTTGGAGCGACCATGGAGGAGGAGCTGTGGGCTCGTGCGATGCCCCTTCCCTTCCTCCCTCCCTTCGTATTCTTTTCAAGAGAGAATGAAAAAACTGCGCGCGAGGGGGGAGCTGTTGGTGGTGCTGCGCGAGCGGAAAGGCGTCATTTCAGCCCAAATACGAGTCATGCAAATAGCGACACGAGCTTCGGCGAACACATACCTAACTAGAACTAGAAGGAAAGAGGTGGCGCCGTAAAGACGTCAAAAACAACAATACATTTGTTGGCGTGTTTTGAAGGGCACGAGCGTCGGCTTCCTGTTCTACTCCGTCCGCATCACCATCACCACTAACATTATCATCATCATCATCATCAGCAGCAGCAGCAGCAGCAGCAACAGCAGCAGCAGCAATAACAGCAGCAATAACAGCAGGGCAGTCGGGATGGCTACGTCTTTCTGTTCCTCAGTGATCTACCGCACCGGGAATCGCCAGGGGTGCGGCGTCGGTGCGCGACCGCACGCGGGCGTCATGTTCACGCACTGCTGTCAGTGAAGCGCCTCCCCAAACTGCAGGTTCGCTCGCGCTTCCTCGCTGAGATTCGGAGGCAGGCCGCCGTTCCAAGTCGATTTTACCGAAAAGCATGCGACCGTGTCCTGATCACCGGAATTGCACGTCTGTTGAAGTTTAACCGCGCTCGAGGCATAACAAAGGCCGGATCTGTTTCGCTTTTGGTGAATCTCTGGAGACCTCGCCCCCCTCCCCTAAAACCGGGCGATGGGTAAGTGTGATATCTTTACACACTCCCGTCATTACACACACTGCGTCTGTTAGGATGACCGTGCACCCGCACTCGGGCACGCGCGTATGAATAATTTTCCCAAGCTGTTTGAACGTAGTGGTAATTTGATTTTAGAACACACGTGGTGACTGACACGTGACAATCAATTACTCCTAATATATCAAGGCATCTAATGTGCGGGTTATGAGTCCGTGTTTTTCTGAAGTCAGGCCGTGTCTTCTGTGAAAGCAGGTAGTTCTAACAAAGCATCAATCACAGGGGAGGTCAGAAATACACACTTCTCATCGACTCTGGTTTATATCAAGCAGGCGTGTAAAGTAAGTCTTCAAGGACTTTGCTCTTCTTTGGGTCTTGGTACCAAGACAAGCTGTGTGGGGTTTCTTTTGCCTTTGGGAACGCTGCTGTAACATAAGTGATATAAGGAACTTGTTTGTCGCCACATCAAACGCAGCTATGAATGTTGTAGTGTGTAGTATGTTTGTTAATAAATGAAAAAATTCAATTAGTGGTGAATTTGTGCTAGTATATTAGCGTAGGAATAAAATACTTGGGAACATGTGAGTAGAGCAGCTTCATTTGTGGGTAAATAAATATTTCAGACGGTATAAAATGTAAAGTATCCACCAATTATTTTGTCCATTTTTAAAATGGATGAGTTGTGTTTTTACAAAAATACAACATTGTGGTGTTTACCGTTAAACAAACACTTTGAAATTGAAGACGATTTAGACTGGCAGTTTTTCCATCACCAGTATTCATAAGAAAAACAATGAAATGATATTAAGAACTGAGGCTGGGGCTAATTTCCTCCAAGCCCAGCCTGTAGATTCAGGTAGATTATTTGGTTGATGTCACCGAGTTGAAACACCCGCTAGTGCTGATGTGTGTTTGGACCAATATTTAACATTCCACTTCTCTGATGCATCATCAGCATTGACCGAGAAAACTCATTTGAAATCCAGCTGTTGGGTGTCGTGGACATGAACGAGGTGGACATTTATTATTTAACGCTGAAGGCAGACAAAGGATGCACTGTCCAAAGTGGGTTGGTTGGGGTTTTCCTTTTGTTTGATTTTGCTTTGTGCTGAACGATCATCTTGCTTAGTTGGTAAGTTGGAGGAATATGAAAACAACATTGAGGTGTAAAGCAATTCCTTGTAACGTGTTTAAAGAATGCACAGCCTTTAGGCCAATTGAAGCTGACTGCCTTCTAGTGTGCGAGACGTCTCCTCAGCGCCAGTCTCAGAGCTGACTCCCAACTCCCTACACATCTGATCTAGTTCATCAGCTCATTATTGAGCACTTGATGGGTTGAACGACATGTGCTCGGAGATGTTAATCCTTAAAATTGTGCACAGCCCTGGAGAGGAGATCAGAAAAAGGTGCAGGCATTGTTTTCCTTCTTTTTCAGAGTGGATGTGATTTAAAAGGAGTTGATGTAAGGATAGAGCTGGGTATCCATTCAGGTGTTCTGATTTGATTCAATTCTGATTCGCGAGCTCTCGATTCGATTCAATTCTTGATTCTGCTTTTTTTTCTTATACCTTTTAAGTATATTGAAACAGAACAGTCACGCATACCTTGATAAAACAGAATCAGGTTTTTTATAGCAAATTAAATCTCACAATTTGAGCTGCAGCAGAGGATGCAAGTGTATGAACACTGGAGGAAAACTAATACTGGCCTTAAAACTGGGCTCAAAGTACAGAAACTGTCTCACTAATATTTGTAATTGTTAATAATCAACGGCACATCTGCATCTACGACGGAATTACGAGAATAAAGTTGAAATTACTAGAATACAGTCGAAAGTTTTTTTTGCCCAATCAAACCAAATGCCTTTATGTGAAGGCACTATTAAACTTAAATGAATTGTGTCCGCTTTGCCTTAAAAATGATTCATGGTCTTTCTTGCAAGCTGTAGTATCCTGAGGCTCTTGCTTCTGATTGGCTGCTTCTCTTTAATCTGAGTTTTGTCTTTATTCGGGCTGCGTTTTGACAGTCAAATGTTTAACGCAGCAGGCTTTTCAAGGCAGGGTCTGTGTAGTCTCTTGATTGAAAAACAACTGCATCAAAATGAATACTAGAGAGGTTGTTTTGAAATGGGTGTTGGCAAGTAAACGTTGTTGGCTGGTTGTTTGTTCATTCATTCATTATCTAGCGCTTATCCTGTTCAGGGTTGTGGAGGCGCTGGAGTCTATCCCAGCTAATTTAGGGCATAAGGCGGGGTACACCCTGGATAATCAGCAGTTAATCGCAGGGCTAACACTTTGAGACGGACAACCATTCACACACATTCACTTCTATGGACAATTTAGAGTAGCCGATTCTCTCAAGCGATTGCTCAATCACGTGTTTGGAGGTGGGAGGAAACCGGATTACCAGGGGAAAACGCGCAAGCACGGGAAGAACGTGCAAGCTCCACACAGAAAGACCCTGGGCGGGAATGACCCTAACCCATGACCTTCTTGCTGTGAGGCAGATGTGCTAAACACTCTAACACTCCACACCTTGTGGCTGGTTGTTGTGTAAGTGAAAACCTTTGTTTTTTTTGTTGTGTGACTCCAATAACAAAATGTTCCAAATAATCTAGGGAACGTGTGAGATTTTACAGACTTGACATAACTGGACATGAGATTTGGACACGTGAAGCCCTAATGTGACATTAGCAACACTTAAAAAGAGAACGAAGAGACGCTAACAGCACTCGTCCACAATTCCTTTTGTTTGTGTGGCATGTCCATACCGTTTGACTGAGGAAAGGGAAATGTACATTTTCCATCGTAGAGAACCACTAATTAATTTCACAATATTTTACACTGATCTATGCACGTTACAAAGCTTGAGTTTGGTTCATTGGAATTATGAAAAGCCTTTGGGTTGGGGCCCTGCAGGACCAGGACTTTCACACTTCTGTCTTAAAATATCATTATTTCAAAATGACTATCTCAGATGGCACCTCATATGGCAGTAAATGCTAAATTAGGATTACTGTCTTAACCGCCGAAGCCTCCGGCTCAGCGTCTGACCACATGTTGCAAGAGGCAATGGGGCAGTTGTGTGGAGCTGCACAACGCCTCAAGTATCGCTCAGCCTTTCTGTTTCTGATGTGACAACTGCGTAACGGGGCCGCTGGCAAAGTCTCTCTGCTTCTCACACCTTCTCTACTGCTGTTCCTGTTTCCCCTGAGGTATGTTTTCTGAGAATGACAGCTGCATGTAATGCAACCACATCTCTTCCGTGGAAGAGAAATAAGAGGTAAAGCTGGGATGGGAGAGGTGAAAGGAAAGATGAGTGTGCTTTTCCCATGCTGTGCCCGATGAGATTGTCTCCTCGTTAATTCTATCAGCATGGGGTCTGAAGCCTCAGAGCTGCTGGAGCTCAACGCTGAATAGTCAACTTAACCGGACAACCTCACGGTCTTTTTATACGCACCGAATGAGTTCCTGTTTTTAGACCTAATAAGTGCTTCAGAATAAAAGCACATAGAAGATTTCTTCTTTTAAACCGGCATTGACTGATTCGTTGTTGTGTAACATTTGCTTTTCAAATTATTAAAATTATCATTTATCTAATTTTGATCAGATTAGGTTTTACATATTGTGTGTGTGTGTGTCTCTATAGACTCAATGTTACAACTTGTGTATTTACAGCTGCATGACAGTTTACAGCTGTATATTAATGCACTGGTTTAGATACATTATTGTTTCTATAGTATCCACTTATGTAAAGGGCTAATGCTTACATTAATGAATGAGCCTTGTGAAGACCGTTAACAGTTGTTGTTTTTTTTAAAGCGTCTTTAGTGTCTGTACTTTCTAACAGTCTGGTTCAGCAGACTTTGGCAACACTTGAAAACCTTCAGGTCAGGAAATCTTCTTTCTCGGTCAGATGGCAAACAATCCCCAACCTTCCCAGCGCCCAAACATGAAACTTTTACATATGTTTTATAGCTGTTGTAGCATTAAAGATCAGTACTAACTTGTATCATAGACGTTCAGGTTAAATGTTCCCTTAAATGGTTAAAAAAAAAAACAATGGCATGTCGTTATTTAAGTCAATTTACAGTTGGCCAATTGCTTTAATGTAATAGGAACATAAAATACCACCTTATTCTTTGTTATTTTCTGTATAAATCCTGCTGTTTTTTTTTTTTTTCTTTCTTTTTTAAGGTTTATTTTCAAGCTCCTTCATGTGATAACACAGAGTGAAATTAAATGGGAGGAAGTGGGGAAGGGATCGGTAAATGACCACAAGCTGGATTTGAACCCGGGTCGTCCGCAGCGCAAACGCTGTCGGCACGAGTGCGCTACCGCTGCGCCACTCCAAACAGGTTTAATTACATATTCAAGTATTTGGAGGAATGAATCTTTAAAAAAAAGAATTTGCATCATGAACGGCAATATTGCGCTACAGAAGTCTGTGATAAGCAACCCATGTTTCTTTAAAGAAAGTTTCTGATAATTTAGCTTGACACAATCGCGTTTGAGTAGGGCTACTCGCTTTCGGCATCCTTAATTTATTCATAAATTATCTAGCATTTATCCTGTTCAGGGTCGTGGGGGCGCTGTATTCTATCCCAGATAACTTAGGGTGTGAGGTGGGGTACACCCTGTACAATCGGCAGTTAATCGCAGGGCTAACACTTAGAAACAGACAACCATTCACACACACACACACACACACGGACAATTTAGAGGAGCCAATTCACCTATGCCCAATCGCATGTGTTTGGAGGCGGGAGGAAACCAGAGTACCCAGGGAAAATCGCAAGCACGGGGCGAACATGCAAACTCCACATAGAAACACCCTGGGTGGGTATCGAACCGAGGAATCTAACTCTAACCTTTTTGCTGTGAGGAAGGCGTGCTAACCACACTATCGTTCGACATTATTTCTGATTCCCCTAGCACATAAATACACCGCCCCGTTGTCTAGCAATTGTATTAATAGCATTCATGCTAGGTGTGCTTGTATAGCAAGAATTAAATACAACCGAGTCCATTAGGTTCTACAGCGATTTAAAAGGCTTAACATGTAAAATGAATAAAATCTTTCTATTCAGTAGAACTCCTAAGGTTAACGTTTATTGTTCGGTTACGAGCTGTGATGAATTGCTGCGATCGCTATATTGAGCAAAGTGAATGTGAGGGTCGCTTTAGCCATTATCACATATCCCCTTTGTAATGGAAATATTGAAATTTTGCCAAAGGATGGAGATTACAAGAGCAATCTTTGATTAAGTAGGTAATTTTTTTTGGTCTTGTCAGCAGTGTTTATTTGTGGTGTTGAAAGCAACGGAAACAGCATGCTGGAAGGGGATTTCTTCGGAGAAATCAGCTAAAAAAGCTACAAATACTGTATTTTAAGGCTTTTTTTTGGGGGGGGGGGGGGATATTCTGGTCCCCTGAAGGGTTTAAAGGGATAATAGAAAATATTAAAATGAAAAAAAAAAAAAGAAATTCAATCTGTTCTGATATACTCTTTGAGGTCATATGCTATGCTAGCACTACTATAGCTGTCTGAGGAAGGTTTTGTTTTTATCAAAACGCTCTGACTACTGAGGGATTAACAGATAGCAATCAAAGCTTTATTTATTTATTTTTACCAAAAATATTAATGCTAAGCCTCATGAAAGCTTTAAACCAATAATCTAAAATATTAAAAGGCTAAATCTGTCCCAGTGTATTTGAGGTACCTCAGGATTTTGTTGCACTCCCTTACTGGATGATTCTAGTGATGCTAAACCACTGTAGCTGTTTGATTAAAAAGGGGGGTAAAAAACATGGAATACTAATGAAATTAAAAGCAAGTAGAACTTTTTTTGTTCCTGTAAGGCTTGTACTGATGATCTAAAAAATACAACAAATACATGTGTAATATATGCCTACGTGTGTAGTCCTTGAGCTACCTCAGTGTTTGCTGAGTCACTCTATTGTGAAGTATGCTATGCTAGCAACACTATTGTTGTTTGATTGGGTCCTAATCAAATTATTCTGCTTATGATTTTCAATTAACAACCTATAGTTGTGTCCTGTCATGCTTAACAAGAAGTGAAAGCTTTCAAGCCTTAATTAGCCTGAAGCAAATTATGGCATGCTAATGGAAGGCTGCTAGTGTTTTGCTCTTGCTAGTTTTATTAGCAGTGTGGCACTGCAGCTTCTTTTTGGAGCCTCTGTTTTCGTCTATATATTTTTAGTCTTGTTTTTGTTCTTCGTTGTCTTTTGTTTTTTGGAAAGATCTGAGTGTGTGGTGTATAAAATACTCTGAGATTTTATGGTGTCAGTAGCAATTTATTTTATGCCAGCATTTCCTTATCTATATTCCGAGAAAGTCAGTGATCAGTAACAGAGGGTGTCTGGCACTGATTTTTTTTACAGCACCTACCCAGTGCCCACGATGTTGCCACTCGATGTGATGTTTTATCAACTGATGATGCGTTAGGACTTTGAGTGTTACCTTAATCACCCTATGATGGCGGATAGACGCAGGATATTTAGAACTCGCTAGATGGGCGATAATGCATGCATGTCTGTTAGGGGTCTGTTCTGGATACCTCGCCAACTGTGATACTATTTGCCAGGCACTTCAGAAATGACTGAACAGCTCCATCAGTTCACACTTGTCCCTGAGCTCTTTCTATATAAGGCACCACAGCGTTCTCTCTCTTTCTTTCTCTCACCCACACACACAAACACATATACAGACACTCTGTCAAAATGCAGGTCCCAAAATAGCAGCCATTCTGCCTGGCTGCCTTTTGTCCTGTACGTGTCACCTTACTGAACGTACCCACTTCAGGGAAAATGGGGCTGGCCTGACATTGACCTCTGTGCGGCTTAGACAGAGAGATGGATGATGGAAACGTTCCATGCGAGTTCACTTAATTTGACGATGTTTAAATACAAGTCATGGAAAGAAACACATGCTCTCAATAACAGCAATTGTAAAATAAATAAATAAACGAACGAACGAACGAATAAATAAATAAATAAAGCGGTTCAGGCTAAGTTTAAGCATCTTCCCGAAACAGAATAAACATTTTATTCATCCTTTTAGCCACATATAAGGCATGCCAAGATTTATTTCCTCTAGTGGCGTTACCGAAAAGCTCTGTTTAGTCCAGTGGTCAGCCACATACATTCTTTCAGAAGGTTTTATTTAGGCTGTGGTAATGTAACGGATCCCTGTGTGATATGTGCATGTACAGGGAAGTGAAAGTCTATTTGTTTACTTACCTTGCATAAAAGGGCCAGCCTTCAGCTAATGCAAATCATTTGAAAGTAGATGCACATTAATGAGAGAGAGAGAGGGGGGGGGGGGATAGGCAGCTGTTCAAGCCTTTATGCCAGCCAGCTGTCTGCTGTGCTCAATCACTCGAATGAGGGTGGTGAATCGTAGAACAGAAGGACGAGTAAAGGGCAGGCTTTCTTTCGGACGGTTTGGTGAAAATGAAACAGTGTGACAGCCATTATTATTCTTTTTTTTCTTTAATACTCTCCTGAAATACATGACTGATTGACTACAAGTTCCTTGAAAAGACTTCTTTCTTGCTCTTCTGTTTTAATGTTTCCCAGCAGCCCAACGATGCTATAATGTACTTAAAATATTGACGTCTTACGTTATCCCATATCTTTTATAATGGAGCGTTTATGTTTATGATAGTTTGTTGTCTTATTTATTTAAACACAAATGAATTCAGTATACCTATAGCAGCGTTTACACAAACCGACAGGAAATTGCACAAACCCTGAACCGCATGCGCTGATCTTCTAACCGCTAGCAAGAAACCGAAAGCAAAATACCAAAACACTGCACACGTTTAGCCGACTCCTGATGGTTGTTTGTAAGTGTAAGATTTCTGAAGGTTTTTAGAAAAGAAATTATTTTTTTTTACATTTTCTCTAAACGTTCTCAAATTTCTAGAATTCGAACCCACAACCCCCAAGACATCAGCCATCCCACCCACAGCAAACATATAAAGGTCTTATATACCCATTAAAGGCCCCTCTTAAAATTATTGATCACCTTCAACTTTTTAGACGTTTTACAACTCTCATGATAAAAAAGAAAAAACCGAAACAAAAACAACTGCCAGCCATAAAGTGCGAATGTTTTTCTCCTAAAAGTTGTTTTGTAGAATATAAGTCTGTCTAGAGGGAGAAATGAACGGAAAGATGACGCGGTGCTATTGGGCAAACGATCGACGACGACGCTCCAACAGTAAAACGTAAGCTCGGACAGTTCAGGAAAACTAGCGGGACGTTTGTTAGCAGTTTTTAAAAAAATTTCTTCCTTTCTTTATTTTTAAAGACTTCATTGTTTTTTTTTTTTCTTTCAGCTGAAAGGAAGGCACAGTCCTGGTGTGTTCACTTCCACAAGCAAACAGTGTAAATCACAGTATCGAATTAAACCCACACACAGCTGAGTGGTGAGCAAAACAGTGGCCTCACTGTGCCCGAGCTGTAAGAGCCGAACAGACAACAGCGGTGTGTTTGTCTGTAAATAAAGGACGCGTCGCCTTCAACTCGCCCTCACACACATATTTGTGTTTCGGTGGTTTCTTTCAGAGTCGATGCCCTGAAGATCTGTTCTTTCATGGACTGCTTAAGGCCCAATCCTAGTTCTACCTCGTACCACTTCCCCTTGCCCCTTGAAACAACATTGAGGGTCAAGGGGTAGGGCTGAAAATATTCCCCTAAGAAATGGGACCGCACTACTACACCGTTACATGTCATCATACACCGTCGCAGCTCCTACGTCACAAATGCGCCGATGTTTATCACACACTTCGAACATGCCGTCGGTAGCTGTAGTGATTGATCTCGCTCAGTCCGCTATAATTTTTTACGGTTTATTTTATCAGAACGTACAATACACCCAGAAACTCAAAGCAATGTTTGTTAAAAAGCACTTTTTACTTTATATTTTTACAAACGTTTCTTCGGAGAACATAACCGCACACATGAACACAAGATTAAATGCAACATAAAACAAATGATTATTTATTATTAAAATCCTTTTTAATGGCCAAAAAATATTTACATTTGTGTCTTTCTGCTTGCACGGGCGCCCATGTTGCTGTATGCCGGGAAATGTATCATACCCCTTCGTTTTTGAAAAACGTTTTTCAGATCCTATTTATCACATACACATACATGCAGTGAAATGTTTTCATTCCGCATATCCCAGCATATGAATCTGAATGCTGGGGTCAGAGCACAGGGTCAGCCAGAACATGCGGCGCCGTTGGAGCAAGTGAGGTTAAGGGCCTTGCTCAAGGACTCAATGATGGTAGCTTGCTTGCTGCGAGGCTTGAACCCCGATCCTCTGATCACTGACCCAGAGCCTTACCATTGAGCCCCCACATCCCATCGTTTGAAGTGTGGTCCTGAGCCATCGTCATTTGAAGGGCTTTGTAGCCCCTCCAAATGGGGTAAGTGGTAGAATTGGGGTTGTGTGTGTATGTGTGCGCGCGCGACATAGCCAATGTGTGTACATGTGATTGGCCCATCCTCGACTAATACAGTACAGGTTGAGAAATAGGAGCGAGCTTGGCTCATGACTTTTGGTTTTGTAACTTCTTGACCCAAAAGCTGTACTTTCAGTCTTTTTCTCTTCCTTTGACCAGTCGCTCTGCGCAAAAGTTTCTTATTTATTAATTAATCAATTTTTTTGTTCCCTTTTTCCGCCTACTCCTATTCTGAATAGGCTGCTGAACACCTACAAGCATTAAACACACTCCTGACCAGGCAGTCAGGGCGGGACTTTTCCAAGAGTTCATTCGTTGTGTGCTTGAATTCTTGCTTCTGATTGGTTAGAATGTGTTGCTATAGCAACAGCTCTGTCAGACAGACAAAGCTAGCATTGATGCTAAACTTTTTTTTGTTTTTTTTAACTTTTTTGGTTTAATTGTTGGTGGTTTTCCATGAAACCTAATACAACTGCGAGGAACCTGTTTTGGGTGAAAATCAGGTGAAACGTTAAACTCTCGAACACAATGATGTCATTTATTAACAATTAAGTAAAAAAGTTGTCATTTTTATAATTTTTATTTGTAACTATTACAATTTATAAAAAAATGGCAGGATTCCTGACAAACATGGCAGCATGGGCCGCAATTGTTTCGACTAACCCTTAGTGTAGGCGTGTGTGTGTGTGTGTGTGTGCGCGCGCGTCGGTTCTACGTCCGGACAAGTCGCAACACTTCTGCAGTAATGTTTGATTGAAGTAACTTTTCACTCAGGAAATAATTTGTCTCATGCAGGAGGAAGGAGGAATGCTGTACACATCGTATTATCCGGTCTTTTACAATCATGTGGCTAGAACACAAACGCTGACTTGTATTTGATGATCTGAATTTTATCTGATGTCTGGCTGTAAAACCTGTAGAGAACCGACACTGAAAAAGGCCATCAAAAGAGCACCATTTTATCCTCCCTCAACGTTTTGTTTGCTTTTTCTTTCTTTCTTTCCCCATTCTTCACTAAATTTCATTTTCTTTCTTTTTCCCCCCAATTCTTTACTTAATTTCTTTCTTTCTTTCTTTCCCCATTCTTTTGTTTCTTTCTTTCTCCATCCTCACTTAATTTCTTTGTTCTTTCTAGCCTAGTTCCTTTCTCAACCCTTCAATTTTCTTTCTTTCCTTTCTACTTCCTTCTTTCATCACTTTCTTGTTTAGAGGCAAAACATAAGCTGAAATAAACTGCACACAGCTGCCTTAGTTATTTCTTTCTGTCTTGCTTTCTTTCGCCATCCTTCACTTAATTCTTTCTTTTTTTCTTTCTCTCCTCTTTTTCTTTCTTTATTTTATTTCTCTTTCTCCATCCTTCACTTAATTTCTTTGTTCTTCCTAACTTTCTTCCTTCTCTCAACCCTCAATTTTCTTTTTACTTTCTTCTTCCTTCGTTCCTCTCTTTCTTGTTTAAGGGATAAAACTAAGTAAACTGCACACTTCTGCTTACTTTGTTCTGTTATGGCCCATGACTGATTTTATTTTAAATACATGAAGTAGTTTAAAGTAATAGATCATTGTACTTGTGTACTCTTGTACTTTGCACTGCTTTCTGTCTGATGTCATGTTTGTTTCCTACAGAAAGTTGATTGCAAAGGAATTTTTTTTTTTTTTTTTTTTTTTTTTTTTTAGCGCTAAATGTAAAGGCGTATCATTAACCACTTTTTTAATCTGTGTGGGGTTTGGGGACTGACGGTCATATTGTTAAGAGTCAACGAAAAAAATAGGACATTGTCAACTTATGGCAATAAAAATCTTTTTATTGTACGTGTTGTTAAACATCTAACCTACTGCCCTCAATCCATAATTGTCATTATCTCGGGCCGCAGCTTTTCTCGATCGTTCTTTAGACTACTAGCAAACTTGAGCTCTTTGACCCCGCTGTACAAAGTTTTTATTTCTTTCTTCTTCTTAGGCTTCAGTTATGTTTGTTCACGTTTCATTCCATTCGCTCACATAGTGTAGTTTTCAGGCTCTGTTGTGTCACTGAGTTATGGACCTCTCTGAAGGAACAGTGGGAGATCGGGCATGCTCATGTGATATCGGAAGCTTCTAGTTTTATCACGATACTGGAATTTCTAACTTCAATATGATTTTTGTTTTGTTTTTTAAATCGATTTTAGAAGGTAGAAAATCTTTTGTATTTTTTTGTTTTTCATTTAAGTCTAGAACATGACTATGAGGTACAAGAGAATGTCAGACTTTAAAGTTAAAGTTGAGTTTTATTGGTCACATGCACATCATACAGTACAACATACAGTGAGTATTTAAAATGAACTGAATTACGTAACTAATCTTAGAACTGGAGTAATCGATAGAAGTAATAGATATTATATGTAAATAGATATGTAATATTATGGAAATAGAACTAAGAGATCTGTTTCACATTAACACATGAAGTGTTTAAGTATTCTTAAGAAACTTAAGTATTCACCTTAATTTGAAAAGTGCTAACATGTACCGTTGTATTGTTATTAACTAATGTTATCTAATATTAATACAAATAAATTCAATTAAATGTTAATGTTGGTTAATACATTAGCATGTATATGATCAACAGATTTTAATTTTGAATTTAAATATAGTCATTCAAAAAACGCATATACATAGTGTTATTAATAGTGTAAGCAACGTTGTAATAAACACACTGCTTTGCACGGTCAGGTGTGGTGTGTCCAACACTCGTTGTTGGAGAGAAGGGAGAGAGTGAAGGTACCAAAGCTAGGCTGGTATCGGTATGTCGATCTTTTGGGAAATGAGTATTGGTACCATTTCATATATTTCACTATTGATATGTATCGAAATAGAACACTAGAAGGTTCTACAAATGGCAAAGCAAAGAAAATTGGGATGGTGACGATGCCATTTCTCTTCATATATTCTCCTTTTATTTCTCGCACCAGTGACACTACCCACCTACAGCAGCACTATGAACATATTATGGGGGTGGGGGCGGGGGTGAGGGTGTTGTGTAAAAGCCTTTTGTGTGTCACTTATTGTTCATTGACACATCCCTCAATCTTCTGGCTCACATGCCGTCATTTCTTTTAAGGCAGGAAAGAAGGAAGGAAGCTGAGAATGAGTCGAAGAAGGAAAGGAAGAAATGAAGAGAGAAGGGAAAGGAAATAACGAGAAAAGGGAAAGGAAATGGAGAGAAAAGTTTGGTATTGCTTAAGAGGCATCTTGTGAGGCACCCATCCATCCATTGTTGCCGGGGCACTGGAGCCTATCCCAGCTCAATCAACACTAGCCAATGCACCTATGCCCAATTGCATGTGTTTGGAGGCGGAGGAAACCAGAGTACCCTGGGAAAACCCACACAAGCACAGGGAGGACATGCAAACTCTGCACAGAAACAGCCTGGGGAGGAATCAAACCATGCTCCCATGACCTTCTTGCTGTGAGGTAGGAGTGCTAACCGCTCTGCGACCGTGTCACCTTTGATGCTACTTCTTATGAGAAACGGAATGTAGTAATACATTTTGTTATGCAAAATAAATTTGTTATTACAAGAGAAACATGCTAAAACCCAATCGTGTTTATTATAATGAAATGTGAGAAAGGAGAATGGAGATGAGTGCGCGTGTGTGTGTGTGTGTGTGTGTGTGTGTGAGAGATGGACTGAATAATAAGAGAGAAGGAGCCCATTGTATGGACAGAGTAAAGCTCTGATGGAACGAGATATTTGAGCTCAAAGAGGCCAACGAGGCTAGAGAGAAAAGGCTCTATTGTAGACCCGGACCCATACAGGCAGTTTGGGTACAGTAGTTTTGGAACACTTACACACGTGTCGTATATGCCTGGGACCAGGATCCAGCGCCACCATGCTGTGAATGACACACATCGAAGGGGCCACAAGTGACGTGAGTTGCCGTAGCAACGTGTGTGAACTCAGCAGGTGATTGAAAAACAGATTTAAATCGGCGGTTGTTTTCGGTTGTACAACATGCATTGTCGTAGAGAAAGAACTGATGTTGATGAAAACAACTTCTTTCTTTGTGCAGTGTGTCTTGCAGCAATGTAGCATTGTGAGCTTCCTTTTTTTTTTTCCCCCCAAACAATGCTTTGACATGGCTATGTTAATTGAAATTTCGTTTGTGTCCGGTTAGCATTACAGTCTGCCACCGTACACTTTTATAAGTCTTTGCTATAGTGGTCATCATAGCCCAGGTTTCGGCAACCCGGAGCCGCATGTGGGTCTTTCATCCCTCTGCTGCGGCTCCCTGTAGATTTGGAAAATAGATAAGTATTTCGTTTCAATTTATTTTATTTTAGTTAGTTACTTTTTTTTTTATGTTATTCTAAATTGTAAGATTATGATGCTCTTGTAACATTAAAATAAACAGTGTTAAATTTTTTTGTCTCTCAAAATATGCGTCATAACTGCCGACTTGCGAAATCCGTGATTAAATGATGACGTAACACAGAAGCAGACAGTATTTTTGGTTTGCTGCATCCGCCAAGTTAAAGTTTTGATGTCATGAATACGAAGAGGACTCAATTAGACATTGACCATTTTATTTGAAAGTAACCTTCAGCCCAGCGTCTTTTTTGTTAGTTAGTTCAAACTGTTCAAAATATTTTTGTTTGCGTGCCGAAATAAAAATTAGTTTTCATAAATGCAACACACTACAGGAAGACACATGACATGAACACAGGCAAACCTAACATGAACACTCGCTGGGTCTTAGCGTCACTCCGCCACCGTCCCGG
>JAOUQX010000010.1:2698214-2716079 GCA_028566295.1 Liobagrus marginatus | reverse complement strand
AAATATAATGGGTAGATCATTTTGACTTGGTCATTTCAAAAGTAGCTCCCATGCTGAAAAAGTGTGAGCACCCCTGAGTTAGAGCTAGCTAGAGTTAGAGCTAGCTTAGCTAGTTACAGAGTTACACAACTAGTCAAATTTTAAAGTGGTTGCTCAGTGGTTAAGGTGTTGGACTGCGAAGACTCGGGATCGATTCTCAACACTACCAAGCTACCACTGCTGGGCCCCTGGGCAAGGCCCTTAACTGATCAGTTGGATAAATGTAGCTTGCTCTGTATAAGGATGTATGCCAAATGCTGTAAATGTAAGTGATTTATTTAGCAATCCTAATTTTAAGACAACGAGTTTACCAGTGACTTTGATAGCTTGTGTTTAGCTCAAAAAGTTCATGCATCAGCTTTCATGAAATCAACTCTTTCAGTCAATTAGCACTGTAGTTTTTGTTATCAGAGGAAACTAGAATGTCCAATAAAAGTATGAATCCTGCTACTTTCAATAGACAACTACACAATTTCTAAGTGATTTTGTTCAGTTTTAAGTTGTCGATTTAGCTCAATTTGTTAGCGCCCCGGCTCTTGTGAGATCCGCATTCTTATCTGTGCTAACGGAAGCTAGATAACTTTTTACAGCTTCGGTTACTCCATGTTTGTTTGGTTACCTCTCTCCATCCCTGTTGGCACCTTGACTTTTGTTTGTAGAAAAAAAGTGAGTTTGGAGTGAGTTTACCACCAATTGACTAGTGAGTTTGACTACTTTTGTAGCTCAATTTTGAAGCTAAATTTGTTAGCATCACAGCTCTTACTCAATTTACAGTGTAGCTTTTGTTGATAAAGAAGGATAGCTTAAAAATATATATTTAAAAAAAGAAACATGTAACAAAGAGTGTATGGCTTTTGTTAGCTCTGTTGGTTAGCGCGTCAGCTTTTGTTGGCGGAGAAGGAATGGTATCCATCAAGTATGTCAAATTAGTCAAGTATGGATTTTTCAGGTAACCATAGTTGGTTACAATGTTCATAACCCCATACAGTTATAACTCATGATCCACTCACAGGGGTTGTTTGTTTAATTTTCCTTGTTAGCAGCATCTACTGTGCCTCAGCTTTCACTATTGACTAGTTAGCACTGTAACCTTTGCTATACTAGTTAGCCTGGCTTGGTGTTGTTTTTAATAACGTGTTTTCGACTAAATCCTAAAAAAGAAACGGACAAAAAAAAAAAAAGAGATTTAGGTGGGGGAAAAAAAAGCAGTTAGATTGCATAAGATTGATGGATATAAATACTCTGTGTGTGCATGTGTGTATGTGAGACTTTTCTATGGCATCTCTGCAAAGCTCTCTCGACTCCTACGCATTAGTCAGGTCACTTGGTGCGCACGGATCATTAAATCAATAGAACCGTAATAAATCTTGACACCTCCTACATTTTCAGACATCTTATTCGATCTCAATGTTTACAGCTCCTTCTCTCTGCTACACTTAACCGTCTCAGCTTAGCTTCAGTAGAAGACGTTGACTGAACAAGCTGAGATTGAGGCTTAGTATACCTGTCTGGTACACGGAACACAGATCAGTGTGTGTCTATAATCATGTTTAAATCATATAAATGGGAACGTGGTTAATGTGTGGGACTGCTGATCTGAAGACCGGGATTCAATCCCCAGCACTGCCAAGCTGCTACTGTTGGGCCCCGGAGCAAGGGCCTTAACCCTCAACTGCTCTTTTGTAAGTTGCTCTGAATAAGAGCATCTGCCGAATGCTGTAAATGTATTCAAATGACATAAAATTGTTAACATTGACTTTTTAGTGCCAACATTTAATTCAAACTGAGATCTAGGTTGGAGGTATTTGTTTAAGCTAAATCGAACCCAAACAAAAATATAGCAGAAAAATCAATGTGTATTTATGATACTGCTATCATGCCTCTTGGGTATGGAGTTCACCAGAGCTTCACAGGTTGCCAGTGGAATCCTCTTCCACTCCTCCATGATGACGTCACAGAGCTGGTAGATGTTAGAGACGCTGCGCTCCTCCACCTTCCGTTTGAAGATATCCCATAGATGCTCAATAGGGTTTCGGTCTGGAGACATGCTTGGGAAGTCCATCACGTTTACTCTCAGCTTCTTTAGCAAGGTAGTAGTCATCTTGGCGGTGCATCTGGGGCTGTTATCATGTTCGAATATTGCCCTGTGTCCCAGTCTCCATAGGGAGGGGATCATGCTCTGCTTCAGTATATCACAGTACCTGTTGGCAGTGTTCCCCAGTGCCGCCAGCACTCATGCAGCCCCATACCATGACACTCCCACCATCATGCTTGACTACAGGCAAGACACACTTGCGCTTTCATGCGGGAAAAAAAAAAAATCTATTAAAATGGTTGACCAATGAACAAAGCAGCTTCGTTTAAACTAAGTAACTACTTCAAAAATCTGCGTTCAGTGATCCATGGCACATTCTCGGCTTGTTTGCATAGTGCGAAAGTAGTACTTTTGTTTCGTGCAACTCAAAGTAAAAAGAAAATGCTGCAGGGGAAAGGATGTCTCACTCGAGCTAATGTTTGTTAGACTATGTAGGAGATCTACTGTATAGAAAAACACTTCAGCCAATAAAGCATAACACACACCTGGGGACAAAGTTCAGTAGGAAAGGATATCTGCAGGCAACTCGTGTGTCGGGGTGAGATGGTTTTATTTTGTGCGTGTGTGCGTGCGTCGGTATGTAATGTAAATATGAGTGACTAGCCTGCGGTATGACTGTAGTTAATAATAAAACCCAAATTACATTACTAAACTTTCTGAACACAAATGGCAGCCTCAATTTTTGCCGAATCAGATTCAGCAATCACCACTTTTGGACTTATTCAAGGGCTGTTTGTGCGCATGTGTGCGCAAGTAAGAAAGAGACTTTAATCTGTTAATTTACTGTTTAACCATTCCTGGTGAGGTGGAGGAGGTGTCTTCTGTTACACTCCTGGTGACCAAGGCATATGGCCCCTGTTATCCTGGTTGTTCTGGTCGGTCACACTAAATCAGGAGTGTCCTCAGTAGCCCCTAGTCCCAATGATTGTCCTCTGTTTTGGCCATCCTTAAAGGAGTTTTAGCCCGATTAATCCCGAATTTCCCCTCCGAGAATCGGAGTGGTGGATCTTGATTGATCCCGATGTTCCGTGCAGATTGTTGGGTAATATGCGGCGTTTACAGACCGACTCTCGTGTGTGATTCACCTTTTAAGGCATTTTGTACACCGGTAGTGTAATCGAGCCTTAATATTAAACCCTGAAATTAAAGATGTGTCCTATTTAGTGGCTGCATTAAATGACTAAAAGAATGGAGCCTAAGAATGGAAAGTATTGGCATCTCTTGTTCTGGAAAATATACAATAAGCATTCCTTTATAAAGGTTCGAGAGGCATTCAGAGCTTTACTCGACTCGAAAATTGGAGTTTGTCTCTGAATGATCCAGTGCAGCTGTGTGTGTTTGCAGGGTTTCCGGTTTGAATGTACAGAGAGCTCCGAGGAGATCTTTTCCTTTCTCAGCAGCTTAGCTGCATTATTGATGAGGGCATTGAGGTGACTTGCTGGATTGAAGAACTCTATTTCAGAGGAGACCAGATTTGTTCACTTTGGCTCTGAGAGACAGGCTGTAGGAGTATTTCTCTCTCTCTCTCTCGCGCACACACACACACACACACATACGCACACACACACACACAAAGCCTTATCAGCTGGGAGGAATCCTCTGCTCTATGCCCAGTACCCTTTAATTATTAAAGAATACTCTTTGCTAGCTCGGCCTTTTCCTCACCTAGCCAGTTCCTCTTTCTAGCTCTCTGTCTCTCCTTCCCAGTGTATCCTCTGCTCCTGCTCCTCCACCGTATTCCTCGTTTAATCCTCGTGTATTATTCAGTGTGGGTCTGTACACTGATCTGCTCCGGTGCCTGCTGGCCGTCTGTCGGACGCCGTTCTTGAGTGTGAAGCAGCATCACACAGAAACCGGAGAACAGCACGGGCATCATGTAACCCATTCAGTAGACTCAAACTACAATTTAAAACCCCAGGTACTTTATTGGGGCATTAAGAAATATGATGCATCATATACAGATACATCATCAGTGTTAAACTGGCATACATGATGATGTCAGGAAGAGTCATCATATCACATTGCGCAAATTCACTACATGGCAGGCCAGGAAACTTGTATTGCAATGTTGATTAATTTAATTATTTTTGTATTCATAATTTTTCATTGCAGCAGATTAAATTCTGTTTAGTGTCCTATTTGAATATATTTACAGCATTTGGCAGATGCTCTTATCCAGAGCGACGTACATCCGAGCAGTTGAGGGTTACGAACCTTGCTCAGGGGCCCAGCAGTGGTAGCTTGACTGTGCTGGGAATCGAAGCCCGGTTTTCAAATACATACATTGTGATGCTGGAATTAAAATTAAAATCAACTCGCCTAACGACGAGTCCGATCCGACACCAAACGCTTCTTCGTCGTGACTTCGTCATGGCCGTTAAGTCAACCGTGACCTCTGCGGATTGGTGGAACACGTATCGGGACCTTCAGTGTCATGATGTCACCAATATGGTTGACAACCTTCAGGTCCAATCAGGATAACATAGAAATTAGGAAAAACAAGATGGAGCAGGGGAAAGCAATAGAAAACACATGCGTGTAGCTTAACAATTTGTTTACAAGTCACATCTTGTTCTTTTCCTGCTGTCTGAGAAATAGGCAGTCATCAGTAAAAAGCCCTGTTCAGCTGTAACTACTGGTGTGTACTCCATTTCAGAAACAAAAACAGTTTTGATTCTGTTAGTTGTTCCTTTCACTTCCTGTTGATCTGGTGGCTGTTGACCGGGGAATGGAAAAAACCTTTTCACTATAGGACTCGAGTGAGTCATCGCATATATTTCCTCAAATCTGACCTCACAATACATAAAAATATTTCTTTTTTTTCAAAGATGGTCTATTACAGAAAAAAAAAAAAGCATTTTTACTGCATGTTTGTCCTATAAATACCTACACTACCCATAAACACATTACAATACCCATTGCTCCAACACTAATTTAGCAAGGTCGGAACCTTGATCGTCTTAACTTGTTACGTTTATTGTTTTTAAATGGAAACGAAAGGAATTTCAGCAGTCAATAGAAATGAAGTCTTTATTTTTCCTAAGAGAGACCTGTGAGGGGACTGGATATACACTGTATATTTATAGTATATTATGTATAGAATGTATACGTACACTGTATACTTATAGTATATTATGTTTTTGGTATAATATATTTTAGTATATTATTATTATTTTTTTTTTATTATTACATATTATTGACATACATATTGCATATAGATGTACATTTGTAATTACAGTACTTATTGTAAAAAGTATTTATATGCAACCAACCCCCCTTTTACAATTTCTTTCTCTCCCTCACCCCCACTTACAGCAAACGTTCGGTCGGTCGTCAAAGTATTTCACTATGTTGTACCACGTATAATGTACATGTGACAAATAAACTTTGAACTTGAACTTGGATACCAAAAGGATGCCACAGTCACTTACTGATAGCACTACACTTCCTGATTTAACATCCATGAAGAATATAACGCATTTGATCTAGCTACAAGTCTCCAATCAGGCATGAATATTAAACGCTAAAGGTTGGCACGTCCCCCAGCAGGAGACTCTTTATTAGGAAAGTGATTTGCTTTTGCTATAAAGACTATTAACGTGGTTCAAGTCGGAGCACGTCGGGCATACTTTAATTGCACACAAACCAACAGATGGTTATCGGTATGTTCACAATCATCACTCTATCCACCGGTAATGCGTGATCATTAGTAACTTCGATTGAGACGGTTAGTGAAAAGGAAATCAATTCATGCGTCGACATCTTAAGGTGGGGCGAGACGATCGCAGCCAGCTCACGGTTAAGGAGGTTAACGACACTGGGATTCTAACGGCTCGTAGCTGTTAACAGCTGGAGAAAGTATCAAGTGAGACAAAAACCAGGACACTGCAAGGACATAATATTTAAGGACTGTCTGCGAAGTAAGCAAAAAAATAGCAACGATTGTGCCAGAGAGCATCGTGTGAGCTGTTACTGGACTTAAAGCTACGTAATGGATATCGACAGAGGTCAGGGTGGATGTGCTCCATCAAGGGCATGTCCACATCTTTATGTCCAGAAATAAATTTCAGCTATTTCTGGAACACAACTGCGTCAACTGTGAAGGAAAAACTCCCTAAATGTAATAGGAAGAAACCTTGAGAGGAACCAGACTCAGGGGAAACCAATCCTCATATTGCGTACAGCAGAATGTATTGTAAAAGTAGACATATTAACATTAGTTCCGCCTTGACCCATCCTTGTACACCGTCCATTGGACAGTCAAATAGTTTGGGCCTTTTAAGTTAGACTTTTTTTGCAAACTTGTCCTTTTATGGTCTTCAGTCTCCTTTGGCGTCTTGTATGTGTCTCTAGGGTTGCAGTTGGACAGGGGATTTTTTTTGTGTTTGTTTACATTTACATTTTTTGTTATTGGGGGAAAAAACAATCCTTGTATCAATTTTTGATAAAAAAAACGATAACGATAATTATTGCGATATTCCCCTCGATAAAACGATAACGGTAATTAGTGCAATATAACTTTTGATTAAAAAAATAAATATCATTGGTAAAACAGTAACATTTTGATAAATGCTAGAAATAATATTTGCCTTTATGCATAACGCTGCACACTCGCTAAGGACGCTAACTCTACTTAAAGCAAGTTTGCGTTTGCAGTTAGAGCCGTGTAACAGGTGTTTCTTTTTTATATTAAATTCAAATTCAGATCCTATTTTTCACATACACGCAGTGAAATGTTTTTATTCCGCATATCCCAGCATACGAATTTGAACGCTGGGTTCAGAACACAGGGTCAACCAGAATGTGCAGCGCCCCTGGAGCAAGTGAGGTTAAGGGCCTTGCTCAAGGACTCAATGATGGTAGCTTGCCTGGTGCGGGGCTTGATCCCCCAACCCGCTGATCACTGGCCACCACTTTACCATTGAGCCACCACATCCACATTACAATCATATCACCTTTGATCGTAATCACAATCCTAAAGATCCTAATGAATCATAATACCTTAAGATATTTTATATATTCTATTAATATGATGTTATTCTTTTAATATTTATTTTTAGTAATAATTCAGTTGTTTGGCGAGTGTTCATGTCATGTTCTGCCCATAAAGAGTTGTTTAAAACCACGCAACTGTCTGCTTTCACTCAGGAGCGAAAATCTGCCTTTAAATGTGAAAGAAATAAAGATTTTACATTTATCGTGTTGATTATCGATATCGACTGATGTATATAAAAAAAGATTTTGCCCATATTGCCCAGCCCAACTTTGAAGCCTTCAGTCTAACTGCCAGTGGTGGCATTTTATCGGTGCTAGGTTCAATAACCCTGTCTAAAATTATAACCGTTTTCTTTGTAATACATTTTACACTATATATAATATATACCAGTATTTTTTAAATGTCAATGGTGAGGTTATTGTATAATTATACAACACTGGTAAACTTGCTATTACTCACATTAGAAAGTGGTTTGTTATCATCAGATTATCATGTTTTTTCCAATTATGTGGTTTGCTTTCAAGCTTTTTAACCCTGTGTTTATTATTGGCAAATCCGCCAAAGCGTAAGGTCCAAATATTTGGTTTGTTAATTTGACTGGCTCCATGTCCTTCCCCTCCGCACGCTTCTTGCCAATCCTGAGATTTGTCTTCCCTTAGATTCGCAGGTGGCTGTAACAACAAACAAACCTTATGGGAGAGATGCAGAGGCTTGATACGTGTTACAGCAGAGGCAATGGAACTCGTCAGGTTTTTGGCAGTGTAAAGAGTCCTGGGGTTTTGAATTAGTCATCATGGGGAGAGGAAACAAAATCAGTGCCTGGAAAAACACATACGAGTCATAGCGATTTAATGTAGATCCATACCCATGATTGATTTTTGTATCCCAAATATGGTTAGACAGACTGGGTAAATTGCAGCATGGCTACAGAGCTAACCCTTTTTGACATGAAATCTACAATTTCTTTCTTTTCCAGATAACGCATCAGTTGGTGTAAATACAATGAAATTGCACCTGGCTGAAAAGTTAATCCACCGAAGGGGAAAGGACGCAAGATGTCAAAGGCACACAATTGATGGTGGTTACTTTTACTTCTCACCAACCTCTAGGCGAACTTTGGCCTGTGAATTGATGAACCTCATCGTTGTAAGCCAATAGAAAACAGGAAGGTGAGACTGTCCTCTTTTATCATTGTAAAAAAAAAAAAAAAGAGGATTAAGGATTAAGTGGCAGTCACACCAGGCGTTTGCTTCAATATTTTTTACAGCTTCTTGTCTTCACTTGGGGGTTTTAGCCGTAGACATATACCAGAATTTTTGTGGTTGAATTCTTTATTATTATTAATATTATTATAACGTTAGAATTTTTTTTGTAACAATGTTGGAAACACTAGCATAGCCTAGAAAGAGCACAGCTAATTATTATTCTCTTATTAACATCGAAGCTTTTCAAGAAAGATTTAATTCCCCGATGAGAATGGCTAAAGAATGGACGGAAGACAGATGCAATTTGCTTAAGTGAACAAAATTCATCTAGGTGAACTTTAACCCATGAGCTTGGCAAAGTTTGGAAAGAAGCCGCTGTAAAATTTTATCTCGCCAGATCCTAAAATAAAAAAGCATATGACACTAAATAGATAAGTGCATTTGACTTTTGCTTTAAGAAAACTTGATAACGGTACATTTTGATGCCCAGTTGTAAGTAGATGTTTCAGACACATTGGTAAATTAGGAAAGTATGTTTTTAGAATGAACTATTGACCCATGAAAATGTTCAAAGTGCCGAATGGGTCCGTGGAAAAGAACAGGAAATACAGCAACTTCTGCTTTAAAATTTTTTTTTAAATAAAATAAAAGACTATTTTAATGTCAATCACAGATGTATGACCGCATCAGCCATCAAATGACCAAATGCACAAACCTAAACAAACTTTTCAGAGTTTACAATCCCAAACTTGGATTTGATGGAGTAGTCAAACCATAGCAATAAAGGACTTTCAGAACTAGTACTTTTAAAAAAAAATAAATAAATAAAAATATGCACTGTCAGCATTTCTTGTTATAACCGTTATCATGCGTTTTACACCCAGCTGCATTACCTTGGCAACTTCTATGCACAGCTTCACAGAGCAAACCGTTTTGCTTTTGCCCAGGAACACCAATGTTTAGAAGCAGAGGAAACCTTTTTATTTATACCTTCACGCGTGTCCATTCTTTCCTGTCACACTCACTCCATGCCCTAAACCACCTTCCCTGCTGCTGCTTTGTATGAGGAAGAAAGGCGACAGGAAAGCAGAAAAAAAGAGAACAGGCATGCAGGCCTGGAAAAGAAGAATAGGCAAGTGGGAATAGGGAAGGAATAAAAACATTGAGAAACAGGAAATCGGGCCTGCAGAATAAAGGCCAACACACCAGCTCGTTCTCTTTCACTTATTGTCCTCTGTCTTTTTCTATTCAGGCACAGCGCTTAAACAGTTGAAGCCAAGCCAGATATCTCCTTGACGAGCATCACATCGGGCCCACAATGGCTTCGTTATAATCCCTAGATTTTGTGACGGAAAAAAGTTCCCCCCTTGCGATCCTTTCATAACTTTTCTCCCTGTGGCACACCCAGCTATAAAAAAAATTGACCTCTCTAGACCTAGCTGCAAAATGGAAGGCCATGGGCTCTCGGCCAGAGCAATTTGACATTCAGCCTGTGTATCAGATGCTATTTTAGCCAGATTGGGTGTCTCGGCTTCTGTCTGGTTTCCCTGCTTAAGGTAGACTGCAATCGATATGGAACATAAAGATGAATGCAAGGCTGGGAGCCAGTTAGATGACCTTAAATGATAGGTGTGGGTCCTGCATTATACCTAACTGACCCTCACTACAAGACAGATACTGTGTGGTCTATACACAGGTATCTATATATTGTTAGGCGGGCTTGTTTTTGTGGCAAGTATTGTAATAAAGATGTTTTCTCCAACTTATTTTACCACCATTCACCTCACATTCCCTTATGTTCCCCTGTTTGTATATTCCTAGGATGAAAATGCGACGTCACAGAGTGTTTTTACTTTGCACCGTGGGACTGTGTGTCATTTCTTTTCTGCACTACTACAAGGCCCTGCATTACGTGTCACTGCTTCGGGAACTTTCAGCACCTTATCCAAACATTAAATCCTTTATAATGGTGACTGGATTCTTCTGGAAAGAGAAAGCAACTCCACTGTCCAGTGCCTCTCCAGAAGAGGCCCCCCCGCCAGTCCTCAGACCCTCAGAGACAAGGCATCGGGCTCAGGAAGGAACTGGCGGTATGCGTGTGGGTGTGGAGTTGAGCATGGGAGAAGAACCCAGAGCACCACAACCTTGGGTGAGACCGGTGGAACTGCAACGCACCCAACCAGACCCTGAGGTAAAGAAAACTCTTTTATTCAGGCATTCATGAGGGCTCTGTGCAGACCACTCAAACATTTCCATGCCAACCTGGTCAGGTGTACAGATAGTTTATTTTATAACTTTAATAAGTGGATTTAACACCTGTGTTTCAGACTTTGACCCTTTCTTTGCTTTTTTTTATTGTCTTTGTGGAACGAGAGCAGAAGGAAGACGTAAAGTTGATCATGTGGCAACCCAGTATTGCAGTGCGCCAGGGAATGGACCTTGTGAGATCGAATGCTCCAAGTGTGGTAGCAAGGAAGCAGGAACCTCAGCATGCATCAACACCAGACTCCATCATGTTTCTGGGTGACTTACACAAGCGGCACTTCGTTCTGCAGGAGGACAGCGCCCCCTACTTTGTTCGCACCAAAGCCGGTGCTCTGTGTTTCCGTCAAGGGACAGAAATAGTGCCTCCAAGAGATGATTCTGGGGCAATCAAAGGAAAGCCTACAATGGCTGGGGTCCTTCATAGGAACATCTTGCAAGTTTCAGAAGACTCCAGTGCTCGAGCAAAAATTGTGGAAGACTCCAGTAACGCCCGAGTGAAACCCAAACGTGGCAAGCGTCTTGTGAAGTGTGTATGCCGTTCTGGTTGGCATGGGCCCTACTGTGGAGTGCCTACAATGGTATACCACTCAAACCTGCCTACCAAAGAGAGACTGACCCCTCGTGAAAAGCCCCGGCGCGTCATTAATGCCATTAACATCAACCATGAGTTTGACCTGCTTCACGCCCGCTTCCATGAGCTGGTTGATGCTGTCGACCTCTTCCTAATATGCGAGTCCAACTTCACAGCATATGGAGAGAGGCGCCCCCTGAGCTTCCTGCACTTGCTGCTTAATGGTACTTATGACTACATGCGTCATAAGATTCTTTATGTATTCCTCGATCACTTTCCTGAAGGTGGCCGGCAGGATGGATGGATTGCCGATGACTACCTGCGCACCTTCCTTACACAGAATGGCATGAGTCGAGTCCAGGGTGAACGGCCAGATGACGTTTTCCTAATTAATGACGCTGATGAGATCCCAGCCCGTGAGGGCATTCTTTTTCTTAAACTGTTTGATGGCTGGACTGAGCCGTTTGCCATCCACATGCGCAAATCACTCTATGGCTTTTTCTGGAAGCAACTTGGCTCTCTTGAAGTGGTTTCAGGATGCACAGTGGGGATGCTGAAGGAGGTTTATGAAAACGACGGGATCCGCTTGCGCCGGCGCGAGTACTACACCTTGCCCAACTTCCGCAAATATGAGAATGACACGGGGCACATTCTTGTTCAGTGGTCAGTTGGTAGCCCATTCCACTTTGCCGGGTGGCACTGCTCCTGGTGCTTCACCCCTGAGGGCATTCACTTCAAACTTGTATCTGCCCAGAATGGAGACTTTCCCCGTTGGGGTGACTATGAGGACAAACGTGACCTTAACTACATTCGTGATCTTATCCGGACTGGGGGTTGGTTTGATGGCTCTGTGCAAGAATACCCTCCCACGGACCTTAAAGAGCACATGTATGCTCCCAAGTACATGTTAGACAATTATGAGGGCTATCGCTACCTGCTGGAGAACCCTTATGTCAAGCAGCCCACTCTGAGTGGGGGGTAAGCAGCAGACAAGGTGGGATTTAAATGATGTTCATCTGGATAAATATAGGAAATAAGGTCCAGTGGAAATTGTTGTCGGAGGAATGGAGCCAAACTCTGCCTACATCCGCTTTCTCCTTTATTACCTATTTGTACAAACCACAAAGGTTTTATTACCACCATCCAGTCCCTGACAGAAAGAATGGGACCAACTTATGGCAATGGATGTACATAAGTGATTTTTTTGTTTGTTTGTTTGTATGTTTGTTTCTGTTGCTGTTTTGCTCAGTTGATATGCATAATCCATCAAGAGACCATATCAGACCACTCCTATTAGTGATGAGTTTATTACAGTTTGACCCTTTGTACGTGTGTGAGGGAGAGATGAATTGAAAGTGTGTGTGTGCGTGTGCGTTATTGGTCTTTATGGTTCCTGGTGCACTCCTATCATTATGCAGTATTGACAAATGAAAACTAACTATACAAATCTTTGAGATTTATTTTTTTAAACCATACTAAGTGGAGCGGTTTCTGTATGAATTTGAATCGGTTTTTCAATGTTTGAAACTTGGGGTCTAGTTAATGTAGCACTTTCAGGCCAGACTCTGATTGTTGAAGACAGTGCGGCGATGTACGTTTGCACTCTTGGCCAGTGGCATAAAGTGCACTCAGTGGGTGTAGTTATGGATAAATAAATAAATAATGAGGCTCGGATGTTGGTGGCATTGGTCATGCAAACTGAACAGCAGAGAAAAGAACTTGGAAAGGAGTTGGAGTGAAGTGTTGGTGAAAGTGTAGAACAGGGCAGGAGTAGGTCTGTCCGGTCCCTTGCTTACGTAGCGCAGAATTCAGTATGGATGGTGGTGATGCCCAGCAAGAGACCATTTCACCTAAAGTCTCTCTCTCTCTACCTCTCGGTCTCTCTCACGACCGGTCTTTCTGTCATACGGCAGATTCAGCATTTTGAAATATTTGCCAGGGCAGATGATGAAAACTGCAATTATCAGTTATGTCAACAAAACCCATTCGAGTTTGTAAGATCATTTTTCGAGTCAGTAAATGAAAATGTTCGGGAGCATAATTACAATTACACATGGATCCGTATGTTCTGCCTTTCTCTTACAAACAGGCTAAGAAGCAGGACTGCCGATAATAGGAAAAAGCGGCAATAAATAAAGACATTTAAAAGGCCAGTGATGAATTTCCTATATCAGGTGCTACAGGCGATGTAAACGTCACGGTAGCCAAGTGAAGAAAAATAAGCACACACTTTGCAATAAAGACCAAATTCTCAATGGATATGTGTCTGACATGTTGATACTTTCTATTATAAACAGAAATTAGTATAGCTGGGATATTAATGTAAGGTCTATAATAAAATGTCATTCTTGTTTAACTGTATATGGAATTAATTAATGTAAGGTCTATAATAAAAGTAATTTTTGATTGGAACTAAGTGGCCAACAAATTCCAGAGACCTTACAAATGTTTTTGTTTATATGTATAAAGGTGTCGGGAACGTAGCGATCTAAACACACACACACATTAGGAGATTAGCTCGAGCAGCAATGTTTGTTTGGTGATTGTGGGAGTGTGAATAGCTGGGTGGTAAACTAGCAGTAATGGAGAGAGTAAGTGAGTGAGTGAGTGAAGGAGAGAGAGGAGAGAAAGAGGAGAGAGTGAGAGAGATCAGCGCAATCCCAGCATTCAATTGAGGTCACAAAGTCCTCAGCATGGGGTGTGTGTGCGTGTGTGTGTTAGTTAGTACGAGAGAGAGGCCGAGCTCTCTGCTGCAGCAGAACCGCTCATGTGCCAAATGCAGGGGAAGATGGGTAAAGCAAAGAACTGACACATTTTTTGCATTTTACAATAATAACCATGGATTTAGCCATGCTGTTTGTTCCGTCCTTCTTTCTGTCATATCTTCTACCCCCTCCCCCCCAACAAGTTTGTATTCAGGATCTTCTTCGTTCACACCATAAGAGGATGATGAGGGTTTGATAGATGTTGTGCTCAGCTGGCTGCTTCAAGTTTTGCCCTGCTGCATAAGCCTGGGCTGTTTCCATGGTAACATGCCATCCTGCCTGCAAAGTGAACGTCGTCCATACGTGAATTAAAAACTTCGATCCGAGTGGAAGGGCCGAATCATTTGCTTAATAACCTGTTAACCGGATGAATAAATCAGCGTGCGCTTCTAAATCCAAATGATTAGCATAGATCCAAAATCCAATCGAATTAGCATGCATTCTTTGTCCGGTGCCTTTTCCTGATAAATGGAATTTTCTTGTATGAAAAGCCCATCAAAGGCACGGTTTTGAAGCAGAATGTCCCTGAACGTGAACGGATGAAATCCGTTGGCCTTTAAATAATTAGGCTGCTTTTTGCAGAGGACACACTGAGCTAACATTAGCTTCTGTTTTGGTAGCATCAGGCCTTGCATACGCATTCCTTTTGGCGAGATTATATTTCACGTTTAGGTGAAGAGGTATTGGGGTTAAAAGTAATCGGTAACCCTATTTAAAAGTTAAAAGAAATCTGAAACTTATTTATACGGATTATAGGAATACCACGATTTGCAATATTAAAATGTTAGGGCTAAATGTAACTAATATTGTATTAATATGAATATCGGGGCCTGCCGCGGTACTCCGGTTTCCTCCCGTCTCCAAACACGTGATTGGGCATAGGTGGAATGGCTACACTAAATTGTCCATAGGAGTGAATGTGCGTGTGAATGGTTGTCGGTCTCTAAGCGTTAGCGCTGTGATTGACTGCCGATTGTACAGTGTGTACCCCGCCTCGCACACCAAGTTAGCTGGGATAAACTCCAGTGACCCTGAACAGGATAAACGGCATATAATGAATGAATGATTGTTTAAACGTCGGGTTAAATGTACAATATTTTTACATTGATTTGCCAGAATTGTTTTCCCACTTAAGATCGGATCAAGAATCTGAATTTTTATTCACAAAAATTAAACCTGTTCAATTCAGCTCTGTTAACATTTTCTAATTAATTGTACCCATTTTAGGGACTTTAGAAAAAGCCGAGCAGGTGCGTCTTTGTTTTTTAAATCCATGACTTCAAGCTGCAAAGTTTGTTGAAATTCTGGATTCAGATTAAATTCTTTTTTGCTCGATTTAAAGCTAGGTAGCGCTCAAGTGACTCCAAGAGAAAGAATGTTTAAATGGTGTGTTTTCAGAAATCTGCACACAAATCTTGAATAGTAAGCTCGAGGTGCTTCTAATCTGTGCTGATGCACTTGCTCCGAGCACTGAGCCAGAACAGCAAGAGGATTAAGAGGAAACACTATAATAGCGTCGCCCTCTAAGCTGCTGCGTTCGGGACAATGCTCTGCTGTGCCCCATCACATCTGCAATGCAGTAGTACCGTGTTTACAATCGGGATCTGGGATCCTAACACACGCTACAGATGCAGGCGCACAGCTGGAAATGCGCTCGCTTTGGTGACACTTCAGCCAAGTGAGTCACCGTTGAACGGTAACACAAGTGTAAAATATTTTGTGCTTTCGGGATGTGCTAAAGTTCCATTTAGAAGGAATGGAAAAAAACAACCTGTAGACTACTTTAACTCATTTCCTATGGTACTAAAACTTATTGCAAACTTCATCAATTGGCATCGTCATACAGCAAAAGGTTAATTAATGCTAGCTATCTTGCTAGCAAATGTGATGGTTACTATTTTTTTAGCTCATATTTAGCTAGTGGGTACTAGTTTTAATGTTTTCAATGGCAAGCATGCTTGCTAGCTTGCTAGCAAACCTGGCTCCTATATTTATATTAATTACTACAAAGATTAGCGGCTATAATTAGCCTGATGTCATCAAGATTGCTGCTTGATTTGGATTGTTTATTTTTAAGTGTGTTAGTTAAGATTCACATGCCACAAAGTCTATTTAGTGGCTTTTCTTCTCTTTCTATTGGCACTTTTTTTGCCATTCACCATTTTCATGAAAATAATTTCGGCCTTAAAAGGACCCAACATGACCCCCAGCAGTCTGGTGCCCAGGCAATTTCCTGTTCTATAGATATGTTAAGTTTCAAATTTAAGATCTAAATTCTTGTTGAGACGGGGACGTACAAAATCAGGACCTGCTCTCGGTTACACTGAGAAACAAGATAAGCGTTGGAATTGCGCTACAGGAAGTTGCTAAAGTTATCTAAACTTCCACAGCACACTGAAATCAGAAATAGGAGGAATAACTGTGGCAGGAGGGGGAGGGTAGAAAAGCCTCAATGTTTCTCAGTTTGGAATGTCCGCAAAGATATATAGCGACACGCTAAAGGCTAACGGTAAAAATCTGACTGAAGCTGTGTTGTTTCGAGTGTTGTGTTTTCTACCCAGAAGTCTGCATGTGCCACCCCACAGCATCATAACCACACCCCTTTACCGCTGATTCAAAACGAGCATTCAGATTCTCGATTCTGATTGGCTGGAATTTGTTGAAGATTTTAACGTTTAACCTTTATCTGTAACTTTACATTTACTTAATGTACGTAAAAAAACGTACATTCACATAAAAAACAAAACAAAAAAACACGTGCCTACACGGAGAGACCAAAGGAGAGAAAGACTGAATGCTGGACTGTTTTTATTCAAATGCTCCTCAAAGGCTACCAATGAAAACATTGTAACGGTCTTATAAACAAACCGATTATCTGACATCTTATAATAGGTGAGTGCAAATTGGATCCAATTGCTTGGATTTATTTATTTTTGTCGTCTATCCGGAGTTGGAGGGGTTTTTGGTGAGATGGGGTTGTTGGAATCCTGGAAAGCCTGGGGAAATCGGTTTGGGCCTCGAGAGAGTTGATGGTTCCTGAGAGGCAGAGATTATTTCTCTTTACATCATTAAAGAGTCACATTTAACTGGAGTTTATGTCTTAGACGGGCTTGTGAGTTAAGACGGAGTCTCTGAAGGCTTTCGGTTGTTTGTTCGAACGTGAGGTGAACGACGGATAGCTTGCTGATGTTGGCTGCTGCCCAAACCTTTGGCTGTTCTTGCTAATCATTCTAGAAATTTCTCTTCCATAGGAGTTGCACTAGGGATCTCTCTCACTTGCTCTGTCTCTCTTTCTCACTCGCTCTCGCACTCTCTCTTTCTCGCCCTCTTTTTCTCTCTCTCTCGTTCTCACTCGCTCTCTCACACTCTCTCTGTCTCTCTCTTTCTCACTCTCTCTCGCACTCTCCCTCTTTTTTTTCTCTCTTGTCTCTTTCTCTCCCTCTTTCTCTCTCTCTCTCTCTGACTCTCTTTCTCTCTCTCTTTTTCTCTATCTCTCACTCACTCTCTCTCTCTCTCTCTCAGCTGCCGTATGTCTTGTCAGGTTTTGTTTGCTATTCCTTGTTGGCCGTAATGATTTATAAGCTGGTTGTTGTACTCATCCTTGTCACTGTTTACACGTATTATCCAAGTTATTTTGACCATGTTTATTGAAATTTATAAAGGAAAATAATTGTATGATAAAGGAGGGGGAAAAAAAGATGGATATGGAAAACATCGCAATCTGTATCACCAGCACTGTCTGTCTGTCTGTCATCTTTGACCTGTTCCTGTCTGTTCTTCCTGTTGATGTAAAAATCGACATTTGGAGCTGATATTACTGAAACGTATCTGATATGCACTTGTCTTTTTTATTTGTGTGTGTGTGATATATGTATGTGTGTGTGTGTGTGTGTGTGTGTGTGTGTGTGTGTCTGTGTGTGTATGTGTGT
>JAOUQX010000010.1:2600156-2611310 GCA_028566295.1 Liobagrus marginatus | reverse complement strand
TGTGTGTGTGTGTGTGTGTGTGTGTGTGTGTTTGTGTGTGTGTGTGTGTGTGTGTGTGTGTGTGTGTGTGTGTGTGTCGACACATACCCATGTCTGTGTTTGTGCACGAACACCTACTCGCATCTGCACTTCTACTTTTACAGCCTGCAGCCATCATCCAAGAAATCTCAGCAGTGATTTACGGCTTTGTAGCAAACATAAGTGGAGTCATGAAGTAATTGGTCCGAATCTGCAGCAAGGATCGGACCCTATAAGGACAAGCTCTGACTAGCCTCTAGCTAACTGCCCGGCTGTGGGCTTTGACGGACAGTCAAGACAGTAGGTTACACGCCAGAGGCTCCATCTGGGCTTTTCCAGGGCTGGAAAGAAAGAAACGAGGGCGAAGGTGATTAATGCCGCTCTTGATGATGGGCACAGCGAGGTGCTTCTGCACCGGCTCTGCACATCTTAATTTCAACGTTAAACACCTCACAAACAAATGTGATGAGCGAGGAGGTATTATTCTATGTTACTGGTTTGTACGTTGTAGGTACTAGCGTCATCGTGGTGTGTTCAGTTGAGTAGGAATAGACGGAAAGACATACATGCAGCGATTGAGGGGCCCAAGCACGTTTTGGACTAGCTCGCCTTAGTAGCCGTTTCTTGCCAAGAACAATCAGGCGACCGTACTCGAGTTTCATAATGACATAAAGCTCAGCGTGTGAAACGTCTGGCAGCAGGAATGTTTTTAAAGTAATCCATTGCGTCGTAACTCTGCTTCCACTTCATTCTTTAAGCCGGAGTTAGCAGGATAGCAAAACTACCGCTGACGTTTTCCAGACGATTAAGTTTCGCGATGGCAAAAGACAAAATTGTCTAACGTAAAAAGGAAATTTTCTCCACCTGGGTTATTTGCTGCTTATTATCGTATAATCTAAAATTATGCATAGTAATGGAAACTTGTATGCAAATGTAAAAAATGCCAACGCTTGAAAGCAATTTAAAGCTGGCGGCCGGACTTTGTTTTGTTTCTGCACTTTTGATTAATTCACACTCCAATTTTTGTTCTGCGCTTAAAGAAGCAAATCAGCACAGCTGTCACGTTAGCAAAGAGCTCAGTCAGTCACGGTGCAGCCCACGATGCGGTGCAGTTGTTTTTTTTATGACTACTCTATGACCGTTGCTCGCCAACTGACCTGTAAATAACCGGTGCGTTTTCTCTTCTCTCGCTCCACCGCATGAGCACTTGCACACAAACAGAGAGCACGGCATGATCACACCTCACACACCTCTCTCTGTCTCTCACACACACACACACACACACACACACACACACACGTTAACTGCGTTAAGAAGCTTCTTTTGCACTGCACCCCTCCCCCATGCATATCGCAATAAACACAATTGAGTTTCATACACAAATCGCATTTGCACAGGTCATTTTCCCTCCTGCCGGCCGGCGTCCCTTTCAATTCCACTTGGTGACTGGTGGTGCTCTGCAACCCAGATGCTTTCCAGTACCATGTCGCTCGTTCATACCTTCACACCTGACCCCGAGATCAGATGCTTTCCAGTACCATGTCGCTCGTTCATACCTTCACACCTGACCCCGAGATCAGATGCTTTCCTGTGAACGAGGAAGCGAATGCTGGAATTATCCGCCGTACGTACGCGATGATTGATGTCGGCAATACTTCACACACAGTATCACAATATCACTCTTCCAGGCACAATAAATCAAAACTCTTTCCAGCCAGGCAGCAGGGGAGGAGGGGTTGGTTCTGTGTGTTGGGGGTTTGGGGTTGATGTCGTGCTATAGACATCGGTATTTTGCAGCACTGTCATGACCACGCAGCTGCTCATGACATTCGTTTGTTTATTCGATCGTTAATTCGGCTTGTTATTTCAAATTATTTTCATATTTAACATCAAAGCCTGCATTTTTAGTTTAAAAAGTTTACAAATGTACTAAGCAATATAATTACGTTGCTTGGTTTGTAATATGTATTTAAAAAAGAAAAAAACAATTCACCCCCTTTTTACCCCTATTGTTTCATGACGTGTGTTTTTAATGATTTAAAACAATACAATTCTGACTTCATTTATTTTAAATTTAATTAAATCGTTATATTATAACTAAATTACTATTAAAAAAGCAAGGATGTATTTATATTTTCATTCTCTTGCTTTAATTTTATAGAGCTATTATTATTAAATGGCTATTAAATTTTTTTGTTTTATTATTATTATTGAACAAAAAGAAATCCGGTTTGTTCTAAATTTATTTCATAAAAATGGCTTTTAAAGATATATTACGTTGCCAGGGTATCCCGTGTGTGTTTTAAGAGTGCACAGAGCTAAACGGCCAGGCGAGTTGTGTGTTTGCTGCAGTGTGACAGCGGGTGATAAATCACCCGTTCATACCAACGCAGGCAGAGCAGATAGCAGTGCTATTATTACCGTGCTCTGTCTTTTCTCTCGCGCTCTCACTCTGTTACTTCTCTTAACCTCCCTCGGTCTCTCTCTTTCTCTCGCTCTCTCGGTCGCTTTCTCCTTCTCTGTCCACGCAGCGCTGCCATGTAGGGAAGCGATGCCTGTTTTACCGTCCCGAAAGAATGTGCACTTGACAGCACAGATTTTCCTTTCCCTCCACTTTCCTCCTCTTTCCCTCTCTTTCTTTTGCATCCTCTCTTCTCTTTTTTCCTTTTTTTTTTTCCTTTCTGCGCTTTTGTTTTTTCTCTTACTCTCTGCCATTTTCCACATTTTTCCCTATTGGATTTTTTTCCTCATCTCATTTTATTTTTTACTTTTTATCTCCCATTTTATCGTCTGTCTAAAATTCTCTTCTTTCCCCATTTTCTTCTAGAACCTCTCTCTCTCTCTCGTCCTCACTCTTAAGGGTACTTGTGCTTGCAGGGTTTTATTGGCCTGAAGGTCTTGGTGTCTCTCGGTCCTCTCTCTCTCTCTCTCTCTCTCTCTCCCCCTTACATGTTGCATGAGTATGTACAGCTGTTACGAGCCCCTTTATAAGTAGACGTTTGTTTAGATTCTGATAATTGTTTTTTACATTAAAGCCCTCATTCGTGTATTGACCATGTGCAGAAAATAAGTGGTGCTGGATTGTAGGGATCCTCCTGTTGTTTAAAAAAAAAATAAAGAAATAAAAGAGCACTTTGCAGAAGTAGTTCACGTTTATTTGATTACAGCCAATTAAATGTTTATTGTCTACAGTTTATTTGTCATTATCAGGTTTCATCTGCCTGATAATTTACGTTCTGATTGTTCAGAAAGAGCTCCCCAAGTTGTTTTCCGACACCGGGAAGTCTTCACGAGGGTTTTTCCAGGGCACAGCACTAATTTAACTTGGCTTGGAGTTGCCCCGGATGTCAGAGCTTGGAGATTGATATCTGTTTTTTTTTTTGTTTGTTTGTTTTTTTAAAGCTTGTGCATAAAACTGCATAGTAATAGGATGTTTATTATTGTACTGCGTATTTAAAGAATTTATTTCTTTATCTCTACGTCGCATTTGGCACCATGGACTAAATGTGTTTGTCACATCCCAGTTCCGACCCGCTGATCATTGGCCCAGACCCTGAACCGTTGAGCCACCACATTTCCCTACTTTTTATTTGATTTTTTTTTTTTTTAATAGTTTAAACCTAGTTATAGTTCGAAACAAAGAAATGCAGCCGGTTTAATGAAATGCAGGGCTAAAGAAAGAAAAATAGCTGCTTTTCATAGCCGCTATGATGTAAGCAGCGCTTTTAAAGAGGTTGCATTACCTATAAAAGGATTAAAACCTACAGTGGTGTTAAGATTAGGAAAACTTTTTGAGAGCATTATTAGTTAGAGGTTCTGTCTCAGTTAAGGATATATTATATCTGCTCGGTGATTCATTTCCTGTAACTGCACGTGTTTGGGTTTTATGGCTGGCGTAAAAAAAAAAAAAAGATTGTGCACTTTGTCCTATATTTGCTCCGCGTTCTCTAATTATAAAATATTCTCTAACTGTTATCGTTTACGAACTACTATGATTCATATTCTGCAAATGATCCAGCCGTGGCTTGTGTGCGTGTTTATTACAAATGAATTCTCTGTATGCTCGTCGGCTCACTTGTCTAGTAGCAGGTGTTGTATGTCAGTGTGTGTGAAAGAGAAATGGGGGGAGTTATGGGGCCAGGTGTTGCGTGTATGGCTCGTGCGCACACGTTGGCCTGCTGGCTTTTTCCGTCTCGGCGTCATGCGGAAGAGTGTGTGTCGAGGCCACTTGCTCTTAATTATGCATGAGGTGGCCATGAATATTTAAAAGGCGCCTGAAAATCCTCTTGACACTGCAGAGGTCTGGGGTGAGATGGAGAGCTGATGTGAGCGAGAGAAAGTGAGAAGGAGAGAGAGAAAAAGAGCGAGAGAGAAAAAGCACGAGAGAAAAAGAGAGAGAGAGAGAGAGAAAAAGAGAGAGGGAGAGAGAGAGAAAAAGAGAGAGGGAGAGAGAGAGAAAAAGAGGGAGGGAGAGAAAAAGCTCTCAAAAGCGCGAGAGGGAAAAAGAGAGCGAGAGCGGGAAAGAGTGAGAGAAAAAACGCGAGAACGAGAAAAAGGGCAAGAGAGAGAGAAAACATTGTGCTTCCAGTAAACATAGCTGAGCTACCTCTGACTACCTTTAATGTTTCAAGTGGAATTTTCTACCATTACAGAGAGTTTTGCGCACTAGAATTCACATGGTTGAGTTTAGCGCTCTCGAGCCGCGCTTCTTCTCCACCGCATGCAAGAAAGCATCAGAAGATGTTTTCATCTGCTGATTACATTAGAATCTCGCTCACCAGTTAGATTAGGAAAAGGTCCGGCAGAGCCGCGCTCCCGGCGCCAATTTAGGGAAAAATAGCTTCTCGTTATTTCCGGTTTAGTGGAAGTGATGTAATGCAGCTTGACGCTGTATTTAAAGGGAAAGGCGTTCGTTTTAGGACCCCAAATATCTTTCTTTCAGCTGAGACAGCTGTGCTTAATAAAGCATGATCAAATTAAAAGAATTTGTGCTAGAAAGGAATTGTGAGATTATGAATTGAGGATTAAAGTTTATGGAATTTATTTGGACATCCGATATAATTTGAAGGTGCAATTTTCAAAGCCATATGAATAAACTTGAACAGCGCCGGTGTTTTGCGACACGCATTCGAGAATACGGGATTCTAGCGTTCCTGTTTTAATCCGATAAAATGAATGAATATTAATTCTGTAGTTATAGCTGTCGAAAATGCCGACATAGTTGTGTGATTTCCCAGCGGTACCTTTGATGCGACGTTTCTGCCAAGTTAATGTTCAATGTTCAGTTCCATTTTATTTCCATAGTGCTTTTAACCATAGGCATTGTCCTATGACGCGGCCTAACAGGAAATGGAAAAATTTTGATTTAAAGAATAAAGATGTAATATCACAAGTTTAAGTCTCTGTATTTAACAGACTTGGACGAGCCTACGCTAAGTGGAAACCCCGACAATAAGATTAGAAATTGTCAAGCGAGACACTTGACGCAGCAAGTTGGAGTCTTTGTCCCTGCTTCTGGCAACAAGCAAGCCCAGATGTCACAGCTAAATATTATTATTATTATTATTACAATCCTTCCCCACTCTCCTTTCTGAAATGCGGGAAATACTCGTAGGTGAAGTTTCTGGCCGTTTATTAAACAGACTGTTACCGTTATTTTTCAAGTAAGATGTGTGGGAAAAAAATATAATAATAAAAAATCACCATCACTCTATATAATATCGCACAACCCAGGCAATAATGCACGATTGCGCCTTCGTAGCGCCACTAAGATCCGTGGTCCTTCTGGATTCATCGGCTTAATTTGCTATTCAGGCGGAAGTGTGGGCCACGAGAGGGCTAAATGAACGGAGATGGAGTGACGCGCGAGGAGAAATGCAATAGGCTTGGCTTTCAGACACACTTCCTCCATCAGAAGCTTTTGTACCATCATTAAACGATCGCTCGAGTGCATTCTGTCTCTCTCTCTCTCTCTCATATACACACACACACACACACACACACACACACACATCCCTTTCCACGCGTTTGACGTCTGCTGTCTCTTCCATTTCCAACATCACCACCAACTCACCCGCCCCTCCTCCTTCATGACATGACATTACTCTGGAGTAAAGTCCAGCCATAGAGTCAGTTTAACCCTACTCAAGTCTTCCTTGTTTTTCATTCTCTCTCTCTCTCTCTCTCCATTCAATTCAATTCAATTCTCTCTCTCTCTCGCTCTCTCTCTCTCTCTCCCTCTCTCTCTCTCTCTCTCTCTCTCTCTCTCTCTCTCTGTGTGTGTTAGGGTTCTCAGGATGCTATGGGGGCTCAGGAAGGCCTCGTTCCCCCACCGTACTCGTCTTTCCCTCCACCTCCCCCTCCACCACCCCAGAACGGCTTGCCGCTGGACTTTGGAGGCAGCAGTATTTACCCTGCAGGGGGGCAGGGGCAAGTGGAGGCGCCGGCAGGGATCACTAACCCCACCTCAGCCCCCAGCACTCTCAACACACAAGTGAGTGTTCTCACATGAGTTTGAAGCTTACATGAGCTCTATATAGTAAAGCAGGGGGCTGTTTGGATAACTGCCCCTTCATTAGGGGGGGTTGTGGTGGCTTGATTGCCGTTTTCTCACCTGTTTGACGACATCCGGCCTGTTGGGCAGAAACACTCGAGCTTATATTGTAATGCAGCCCTTTTAAATGTCATAACAGAAAGATATTGATTGTCCATCTCTACGGACATTTTTAATGCACACATGTCTGCTAGCCGCTTTTATTGTTCTCATTAGGGCAGTCGCATTGTTTCAGGAACAGACAGATGCTTATTTTATTGATCCTGTAAAAGGGAGTTGTTGTATTGGAGCAGACTATCCAGTATGGTGCATAATTACAGGACGGTGCAAAGTAGACTCTTGTATAAGGGGAAAAAAAAGATGTGTTCCAGTAACACTTAATCGGCATTGTTTCAATAAGCTTCTGCAATGTCACACCCTTTATTCCCGTCCAGAGGTGCATTCATTTCTCATCAAGATCTTGTTTCGATTATGCGAAAGTTCAGTATTTTTTGGGTTGGTTGGGGGTGGGGGTCATTTGATTTCACCGAACGATTATGATCACGATGATGACCGTTCTCCGGCTTTTAATGTGTCGGACAGTTCTTAATCCAAATTTAGGCGTTTCAGCAGTCTCGTTAGGTGTTTATTTTTCTTGATGCATGTCACTAGTTTGACCGTCCAGTTAGGGTCAGTTACCTGGTTGCCAGCTGAAACATAATCATCCATGCAGTAATTATCCAATCGGAGGCTCTAACATATTTGCTTACCTAAATCCAGGTGGTAAGTTGTTGGTCGTTTGTGTGTGTGTCAACTGTTGGTAAAATGTCATATTCCTGCTTTTAGTTTAAGGCTGATTAAAAATGTGATTATAGGATGTTTATATTTATTTATTTTACTTCATCCAACCTACATCAGTTTTTTTTCTTTTATTAAGCATAATTGTTTTCTCCTTCAAAAGCACACGGCTCTTCTCTTCATCCGTTATAACGCGTGGGTGTTTTTCAGCAGTTTTGTAATTGAAGGAAATTCACTTTGCACAATAATGCCGGATATTAATATGTGAATAAGATGTGTGTTTTTTTAATGCACGTCGTTAAGGTTCACTGGTTGGATGAACAGAATTACATGGTTGTAATGCTACATTCAACTTTTCCCTGGATGCGTTTATCTACCAGAGCGGATGTTATATCCTAACGCAGGAATGTTGATATTGTTGATGCAAGTGGCCATTTTGGCGCGATGCGGATAACTCTGATTGTGCCCCCTACCCTCTATTTCTATACATTTTTGATCTTCTTTTTTTTTTTTCCTTGTTCTCTCTTTCGTCCCTCCTTCCCTCCCTCGTTCCAATTTTATTTCTCATTATCTCTGTACCTCTTTCTGTACGTCACTCTCTTTATCTCTTTTCTTTTTTCTCCTCCATATTTCTTTCTTGTTTCTGTCTCTCTCTCCTTGTTCCTTTCTCTATTATGCTCTCTGCGGTTCTCTCTCTATTTTCCATTTTGTTTTTGGTTTTATTTTTTCGTTCTGTCTATCTTTTCCTCTGGTTTGGTTCTTGTCTCTGTCTCTCTCTGTGTGTGTGTGTTTTTCTCTTATTTGCTTTCCCACTATCTTTTCCCCCTGCAGTTATCAGACTCCTCCCCCCAGACCGAGGGCCAGTGCGTTTCCGGCAGCGGTTCGGGAGTATCCGTGGCCGAAGACTCTGTAGATGGGAAATCCACCCCGAAACGTCTCCACGTCTCCAACATCCCTTTCCGCTTCAGAGACCCCGACCTGCGCCAGATGTTTGGGGTACGATCCTCGTGCCTCCTCCCCATCACAGCACTTTGCCACACGCCCTCATTTCCACCAAAACAGTTTGGTATTGACCCAAAAGCACGCGATAGCGGCTTCGCCATATTAGGATCGCCATGGCAACCGTCTGAACTACTGTTTTAAATGCAAATATTACTGTAATTTACCAGTGATGAATAACCAAAATATCATGTTCCAGTAATCTATTGGCAAGCTGTGGAAAAAGTTCTTTGGCTTAATACATTCGAGCATTCGTCGTACTAAAGTATGTGATGTAGATCGCTCAAAACCTTCCTTAATGCAGATCCTTTACTTCTGAATTTGTTGGTTTCGGTTTTTATACGGGTTTCATCGTGGGCATTCTCCCACAACAATTACTTCATCATGCGCCGCCGTTCGGTAGAGTGGAAATGCGAGTCATTTCCTGTAAAGGTTGAAAACATCACCGTGACTGTGTCAGTAGAAAAGAGTTTACCCAAACAGGGCTTTGTTTCGGACACATAGGCCGTTTTCTGGTGCAGTAAGAAAAAGAAAAAAGGAAAAAAAAATCGAAAGGACAAATCGAGAGAGGGGTTAATGCAGCAGAGTCCTGAACAACACTGCCCCCCTGTGCCGAGTAGCCCGGATTCAATTTGTTTTAAAGAAATAAAAATGTATAGTATTAATAAGCAAAAATGGGTGTAGGAAGAACTTCGAATTAGTCAAAATAGTGTGTAATTTGATTTTTTTTATTTGAGGTGCTAATGTTGTATGACATTTTCATATTAGTCTAGTATGTGAATAAAAAATTAATTAAACTCGCTAACCTAATAAAAGTAATATATGAACATCATGAAAGTAAAACGTTTCAAATAAATATAATTTAAAAATCTGGTTTTTAATTAAGCAACAAAAGGCGCTGCTTTAACGGTGCGCCATCTGCATGTGAAGTCTGTAATATCGTCTCAATGCTGGATATAATTGAGCGCAACTGCTGTTGCTTAGTTGACCCCAGGCTATGCATCGTCCTGCTATTTGCTCGCATGCGCCGAGGCGCAGATTCTGATTTTTTTTTTTTTTTATGTTACACAGCAATTCGGGAAGATCCTGGATGTGGAGATCATCTTCAACGAGAGAGGCTCTAAGGTACCAGGCCCACGCAGTGTGGGGTTGCGTTTGTGTTTTTTTTTTTTTTTCTCTTTGTTGTTTTTGAGTGTTTTTTTAAACACCACCACCGTTGCCCGAGAGCATTATATAAAACTCGGCACGCAGTTTACAACTTCCTCTCACTCTTTTATGTCCCACGCCAGGCACTAGCTCGGAAACGTAGCCCACACTCCATCTCTCAAGAAATATGCTTGTTAGGGATGGATGGCATGATAAATGTAATAACGCCATCGTATTAAAGAAGGAGCTGATGGCATTTTGTGGGGTTATTCCAATCATATATTCACATGATTCATATATTCACAAAATTATTAAAAGCCGCTCATATTTTAGTTAGATTGAGTCTATATACACTGTATGTATATGTATATATACATACACACACCTCGTGATATAGTATTTTTGTCATATCGCACACCCTCTAGTAGGAGTTAAGCTAATGATTTGAATCCGGCTGCAGTTTGTTTAATAATGTTTGCCGCCCTTTTCTTAGGCTGAATTGCATTACAGTAGTGTGTTGTCATACGGGGTATAAATAATATTGGCTGAAAACTTGCCTTTAGTTTATTTTGTAATGTATTGCTTCAGCACTGTTGTTTCATAGCTAAACGTTTTTCGAAAAGCAATCAACTTAACCCCCCCCCCGACCCCCCCAGAAAGGCTTCAGACATCAGCACTAATACCACCCTGCTTCGTATCATAAGCGTTGGATGTTATCTTTCACACCCCATAATCTATTATCGGTGTCGGGCGTCCGTAACGTAATATATATCCAATTACTGTAACTTCTGCCCCGGTGACGTTTTACTGCACACAGCCAGGAGAAATCGCTTCATTAGATTAGTTAAGCAGTGCATGAGGAAGTGAAAGGAGACGTATCGACCGTCTCTTACAGAAGAATCCCTCCAGCTAAGTGGAACACTTGTCCAGGTTTTGTTGTACAAAACTGCTGCTGACTGTGGCAAGTTACCGAGAGAAATGCAGTGTATCTCCCCACCGGGCTACCGATCAAAAGATCGGGGGCTCAATTACCAACACGGCCACTGCTTGGCCCCTAAACAACTCCATTCACCCTTTACTGCTCAGCTAGATTTAAAAAAAAAAAAGAGCGGTAACTGTAAGCTTCTCTGGATTAGGGCATCTGCCAAATAGCAGAACTATAAATGTGTGAGGGATTCTGTGTTTTAAAGGTTAGCTTGTGCTAATGGTGTTTAAGCGCTCAGTTGTACAGGAATATGTGACTCATTAATAAGCTGCTGTGCTGGCAGGAAGAGTGCACCTGAAATCCCGGAGTTGTTCTGAATAGCCAGGCCTAACTGGTCCAAGAAGCTTATAATGATCTCTCCAGTGGTTTGCTCATTTGGGAGAAATTCACCGTTTATGATTTTTATTCTGGAGACGCTCTCAAAAAATGGTAACCAACATCTTTTTTTTTTTTTTAAATCATTCAGTCATGTTAACAATTACACACTTGTTTTTGAACAAAATGCCTTTTCAGTAGTGCTCATGATGCCCGTGGCTTTGCTGGCAATACTATTTGCATGTAAACATTCCCAATTGTTTATCCTACAGAAGTAGACAGACACCATTTAAAGGCCTTTGCAGGTGTTTTGAGTTAATTAGCTGATTAGAGTGTGGCACCAGGTGTCTTCAATATTGAA
>JAOUQX010000010.1:2560861-2573736 GCA_028566295.1 Liobagrus marginatus | reverse complement strand
TCTCTCTCTCTCTCTCTCTCTCTCTCTCTCTCTCTCTCTCTCTCTCTCTCTCTCTCTCTCTCTCTCTCTCAGTCTGCTGTGGGTCTGTTCCAGTCCAAAGTCAAGGTGCACGTTGTGCTCTTTGCCAATAAGGGGAGTGATAATTACAGTGAGCTGAAGGAGCGAGTCGGGGCTTTGGCCCCTCGCTATGTCGGAAAGGTAGCGCTGTCCATTTGTTACGACCAAACCGTATAATATATTCGTTTAAATTTCTCTAAATGAATCCTGTTTCGAGCCATACAACGTCAGTCAGTTTAAAACCTACAAAGTTATAAAGGAAAGGAATCAATGTTAATTAAAGGTTACAAATTGTTATACTTTATTAATATACTGTATGTCACCTTAATGTTACTGTTTATGGTTTGTTAGATAAGTAAACAAATTTTACTTTTATGAAAGCACATCTGGTTTTGGTTCTGTTATAGATACTGTTCGTGCTGATAAATGGAAAAGATCAAGCCAATGCGCGCGCACTGGGCTACTTCAATCTGAAACCAAGTGACCTTCCACGCGTCGGCCTTTATGACGCTGAACCGGACAAAACGTGGCTCATGGAACCAGGCGAGATTTCGGATGAGCGCGTACAGAACTTCTGCGACTCCTTCCTCAGCGGCGAGCTACAGGTCCAATAGTTATTTTGATATGATGGGGTGTCATGTGATCCATTTAAACCACAGCAGTAGAAGTAAAGCACTGTTGGTGCACAATTAGATGCTGGTACATGTAATAACGCGACACTAATGATAATTACACGGTAATGCTGAAGAATCTACAGCGCTCATGTGCACAAGTTCTTAGTGTGATTATTGGTTTAGGTGACAAATGGTTTTTGTACTTTTGCAATTGCGCAGGATTTTATTTTATTCATATTTGGAGTGTGTCATTTTTTCATTATTAAAACTATATTAAATGGCTTATATTTGCACATATAATCATGATTTGTTTTTCTCCTCTGAAGGAAAAGGCGACTGGAGAGCCGGAGGTGAAGTCTGAACTCTGATTTTTTTTTAAAGACCGTGTGTGTGTGTGAGTGTGTGTGTTAGTGTTAGTGTGTGTGTGTGTGTGTGTGTTTGTGTGTGTGTGTGAGAAAGGCAGAAGGCCAGATATAAAAACCAGTATAAAATGTGTGTTCTGCGTCTGAGTAAAATTGCAGTGTTTTTTTTTTTTTCTATTTCAAGGCCGAATCTTTATTCTGTATTATTTACACTGGTGTGTGGCTTTTTCTGGGACCGCAGACGCTGGCAAACTGTTAAAACTCTTTGGATGTAACAAAAATATACTGGCCCTCAAACATTATTTAGGTCAGACTGTAGGAGGCCTCACAAAAATGTCAATCATTGTAACAAAAGTAAACAAGCGATAAACAATCCAGAGAGACCATGTGGGAATTTTTTTAAAATTAGCATGAATGTTTTTAACGTTGACCAAGAATTATTGTAGCAGTTTATCGGATCAGGATAATGCGAGTAAAGCCATAATTCATCAATCATGTAAATGAACAGTTTACTATTCTAAATAATACGTTAGTAATTGGAAATATGTCAGTAATAAACCTGTTTAATAATAGTTATAATAGTCAATCATCCTTAAAGTATTTAAAGTTGATTAAAACTTGTTAAAATAGCTTTCATGGTGATATGTGAAAAAAATATTTTTATTATATAATACATAATATATTATATTATATTATACTTTTTATTTATAAATATTATATTTTAATATAATCTGGTTTATTTCCTTATCTTTCCTTTTTTTTCTTTCCTGTTTGCGAATCGCTTAGTCGAGTGAGTCGCAAATCACTTCAAACACGTACCCAGCTGTGTTATGAAATGAAAATCAGTGACGTCATTTTAATAAAATTCTAAGGCTGAAATAACGATCAATACCGTAATTCCAACAGCTTTTTTGGTTAGCCATTATGTTTTTAAATGGTGGGGAAATGGTAGCTCAGTGGTTACGGTGGTGGACAGCTGATTGTGGGTTTGATTCCCAGCAACACCAAGCTGCCACTTCTGGACCTCTTAGCAAAGTCCTTAACCCTTAAATGCTAAGTTGGATAAATAAGATAAATGTAAGTCGCTCAGGATAAGGGCATCTGCTAAATGCCATAAATGTGAATGGTGTACACACAGAGTGAAATGTTACTAATTGCTATTCGAGCTGTTTGTAACATGCTGTATTTTCAAAACAGCTACCAAAAAAACCCCCAGAATTTATTATTAGTTTGTTCCTGTAATACAATTACAGTTAGAAAATAACCAGCTACTAAAAACATGATATTAAAATAAAAGACTTCCAAAACAACACCTCCTACTCAAAACACGGACCTTCACAACAAATCCCCAAACTGATCATAAATCAGAAAAAAAGACTACATCAATGCCAGCATGCATGACGTGGTGTACTGTGGCACAAATATGAGCAAATGGTACAGGAATCTCTCTCTTACACACACACACACACACACACACACATTATGCATTTATTTTTATACATTTATTCTCCTTTATGTTACACTGGATCTACAAGACAAATGTCAATAACAAATAATGAAAGTCTTACTTTTTTCACCCAGAGTCTTCTATATATATATATATAAATATATCATCTGCTCCAGTGTGTTAGTGATTATTTGTTTTTTTTCTGTATTCATAAGTTTGAATTAATGAGAAAACAACAACTGATAATCATTGTTATTTACACAACCCAGTTTCTCTGCATGTGTAGAATGAATATAGAGATTTATATTTCTAAATTGAATTGTACAAATAATTATGGATTTGCAGTTTTGATACCATGTTGTTAAGAGTTTGTGTCATATTGGCTAATTATTGTGATAAAATATATATTTTATATTTTGATACAAAGACAGGGATTCAGAGGTCCAAAGTATAACGCCCCTAAACAACTCAGTTGTTGATGCTGGGATTAGCATAAAAATGGCAACCATTCCTTCATTCATTATCTAGCGCTTATCCTGTTTAGGGTCGGTGGAGTCTATCCCAGCTAACTTAGCGTGTGAGGCAGGGTGCATCCTGGACAATCGGTTAGGGTTAGGGTTAAGTTAATCGCAGGGTTAGCCCTGCACTTAGAGACAACCATTCACACACACATTCAGTCCTATGGATAATTTAGAGTAGCCAATTCACCTATGCCCAATCACGTGTTTGGAGGCAGGAGGAAACCGGAGTACCCAGGGAAAACCCGCACAAGCACGGGGGGAAAATTCAAACTCCTCACAGAAAGTCCCTGGGTGGGAATCGAACACATGACCTTTTTGCTATGAAGCAGGCGTGATAACGGCTTTGTCACCATGCAGAGCCAAATATAAGATCATGAAACGAGTAAGATAATTGAACGAAGTAACTGAATAAAGCTCTGCTGCATTGCCCTTTTAGATAGTGATGAAGGCTGGCCTAAACTATCAATGGGCAGTTAAATAGCATTAATCAGAGTTTAATAAAAATAAAAAAAAAGACCAAAAACTCTAATCTCTTGGACAATAAAAGGGTGGTTCAGGGTTGATTTTTCATTGAAAGCCTCGGAGTAATCTAAATGATGACCTAAAAGAGAAAGAGGGAGATATTTTGTACATTCCTGGCAGAGAGACAGCTGAATTCTCTGGAGGTTTGTGTGTTCTATAGATACGATGTATAAAATACTACCCTGTTGTGTTCAACTGAAATTGTGAGACATTCCATAAAGACAGAATCTTAACCCTGGAAAATACATTAGGTCCTAAAAACAGATCATCTGTAATTATGCCCGATTCTGGACGATTCGTCCAACCAACCTTCTTCTGCTCTCTGCCTCTGCTGTGTGCTGCACTATAGCTCTAAGTAACATATACACACAGCGGTCAGCTGGCTTTGTTTGTGGTGTCTGCCCGTGATGGTGGATGCCAGCGGTGAAGCCACATTTGGCTGCTGTGCTTTGTGAACCCTCTTCCATGAACCCTCTCTCTCTCTCTCTCTCTCTTCTTTTCTTCTGCTGCGCGTCAGATTGCTCTCATTGGTCTAAAAAGTCCAAGTTGCTTTTCATTTGCCCTTTCCCGAAGCCTAAACGCCAGCGTTCGTGATTTGAGTCATCCTTTGATTCTTCTGCAGCTGTTATTTGCAGAATATCCCACCCACACAATCAACAGGAGTTCAGGTGTTCTAAAGCTCTGAAACATAAAGCCCATGTTGAAGAACTACTGCAGCAGAAGTCCTGGTTTTGATCTTTATATGAAAATTTGGGACTGACCGATGCATCCTTTTATGCACATATTTACATTTATGGCATTTGGCAGACGTTGTTATCCAGAGCAACTAACATTTATCTCATTTATCCAGAGCAGTTCAAGGTTAAGGGCCTCTCAGGGGCCCAGCAGTGGCTGCTTGGTTGTGCTATGAATTGAACCCACGATCTTCCGATCAGCTGCCCAACATCGTAACCGCTCTCGATTCCCAACCAGGGTGTTTCTGTGTGGAGTTTGCATGTTCTCCCCATGCTTGTGTGGGTTTTCCCCGCGTACTCTGGTTTCCTCCCGCCTCCAAACACGTGTTTGGGCATAGGTGAATCGGCTGCTCTAAATTGTCCATAGGAGTGAATGTGTGTCTGAATGGTTCTCTGTCTCTAAGTGTTAGTCCTGTGATTAACTGCCAATTGACCAGGGTGTACCCCGCCGTAACTCACACACTAAGTTATCTGGGATAGACTCCAGCACCCCCACGACCCTGAACAGGATAAAGCGGTAGAGAATGAATGAATGGATTGATCATTGTATCATAGTCCTTAATAGTTGGATTGCAGGACTGGAGCTTGGGATCAGGTCTCTCTTGAAATGTGGTTTTGCTGAATCTGGTCTTGATATGGGCCAAGAGTTAAGTGTAAAAAGAATCTGTTTGGAAAGTTTAAGAAGAAGTCATTCCTTCTAATGTACCCTTATCATTGGTGTAATTCAACTAGATAAGGGGTCTCCAACCTTTTAGAAACTGAGAGCTACTTCTTGGGTAGCGATTAATGCGAAGAGCTACCAGTTTGGTATTCACTTCTAAAATAACAAATTTACTCAATTTACCTTTAATTATGTTATTATTTATAATTAATGTTATTCATATATGTGAATACACCAATCATGTTAATGATTTCTCACAATAATTATCAGCAATGATTGAACAAGGTAGGAAACAAATAAATAGCAATATGTAACACTTTATTTCTATAAATCTTTATAAGTAATTATGTTTTCAAATTTACATTAATGCAAGCCTGATTTAAAAAAGAATAGCAACATAGATGCAGTTCACTGGTAAGTGGTGTTATGGTGGGATATTTTTAAACAGGCTCGTTGGCTACTCATGTGGTCCTTGAAGGCTACCTGTTACTTGCGAGCACCATGTTGGTGACCCCTGACCTAGACTATATACAAGCTGGAATTTAAGGAAGATTAGATGGTTTTTAGTCTCACCCGTGACTTTGTTGACTTGACCTCACTCTTCTAAAGCTTATTCTTAGCTATATCTGGTCTAGGACTCGACAATGGAACCACATTTTATTTATAAGCATGCTGCCTTAGCAGTACCTCGCCAACATCCCTACCTGCCTGCCCAGAAAAATAAGCGCTCATAAAGTTTTGTAACTGACAGATAACACAAACACAAGCCTGTCTTAAATATGTTGTTATTAGGCAGAAAATTAATGATCTATCATTTATAATGGATCATTTATAGTAACTAACAACACAATGAACATTTTTATTTGTGCATCCTGCCGTAATGGTCGTGAGGTTAGATGGGGCACATGGTAAACATGGTTAGTTGTGCATAGTGAGGTCAGATTTCTGGGTAAGTCAGTTGGCTTCAAAGTTCTTATTCGTCAATCGTTAGTCACCTGCTCTATTTGTTGTAGTCCATGACTAACGAGGAAAAGAGCTATTTGCACGCAAAATGCAAAAAAAAGCACAGCACTAAAATTACAGTACAGACTGGTTTGCACTGACCAGATTCATCTCCTGCATTTGCCAAGGCTCAATGTGGCAGTGTTTTTTTTTGACATTCTTCTCAGAATGTTCCTCACATTGGGACGATTCCACTATATAGTCAGTGCAGCAGACATTGAAATTACACACCAAACTAGCCAAGATAAATCACTTCCACCGAGAATATCATAAACATGCATAAACAATAAGTCCGAAGGTCAAAAAACATGCTTGATAATAAGATAGCAAACTATAGAATCTATACCAGGGGTCACCAACATGTTGCCCGAAAGCACCAGGTCGCCCGCAAGGACCACATCAGTAGCCCACGGGCCTGTTTTAAATATATCCCACCATAGCACCACTTACCATTGAGCTGCATCTATATTTTTCGTTGCTATTCTTTTTTTTAAATCAGGCTTGCATTAATGTAAATTTGAAAATATAATTACTTACATAGATTTACAGAAATAAAGTGTTGCATATTGCTATTTATCTGTTTCCTACCTTGTTCAATCATTGCTGATAATTATTGTGAGAAATCATTAACATGATTGGTGTATTCACATATATGAATAACATTAATTATAAATAATAACATAATTAAAGGTAAATTGGGCAAATTTGTTATTTCAGAAGTGAATACCAAACTGGAAGCTCTTCGAATTAATCGCTACCCAAGAAGTAGCTCTCAGTTTCTAAATGGTTTGAGACCCCTGCTCTAGATATTAATGAAAGTTAATTGTGTGTGGTTGTATGGCTTTAGGCTTTTGTTCATATTTATTATTAAATCTGCAACTGACATCCAGCTACAGTCCTGTAAAAGTATATGTCGGTTCATATGTTGCACCAAAAATGCCAACATATAGAAATGCCCAAACAGGCTTCAAAGTTTGCCATAAAATCTTGTGTGGTTTAGTCTGAGTGTGGTTTTTGGTTAGTCTAGAACAAATCTGTAATTAAATCTGGCACATAATGAGTCCTTCTGGTCATTTACAGACAGATCGCACACACACAGTCGGCAATTATCTGGTCTGTGTGGAAGGATTATTGGTTTGTCAGGATAAGAATTGCATGTGGATATAATATCTGAGCCACAGACAAAATAATGATCATATATGTGACACATTTTATTTGATGATACTGTATTAAGGTTTGGACATAATACACTGAAATAAACTGACCTATTGCTTGGGGGAAGTGATAGCTCGGGGGTTAAAATGTTGCACTGATGTGCCGAAGGCCGGGGTTCGATTCCCAGCACTGCCCTGCTGGGCCCCTGAGCAAGGCCCTTAACACTCAACTGCTCAGTGTGAGCGTAAATGTACAGTAAGTCACTCTCGATACGGGTGTCTGCCAAATGCTTAATATTTTATTCTATTTAGTCTTCTTAAATTGAATTGATGTAAGGAACAACCAGGCAAAAGCTAAGCCCGCAAAAAAATGTATTGATAGATAGATCAAATTATTTAAGGACTTTACCTCTGCTCGACTTCAATTCAAACTGAGTTTACCTCAGTTCAGCCATTAATTTAGTTAAACTTCACTGCAGTTTTGACCATTACTTCAGTTTGAATTTCTATCAATTCCCAGCTGGACCTAGATTTAATTATATTTATGTTCAAATGTAGCTCAAATTCTCTTCAGTTTCTTTGTCATTACTTGCTATTCACCTCAATTCGACCATTTCCTCAGTTCAATGTGGCTAGCTTTGTTTGCTAAATTTGATTGGATATAAATTTGACTTTGTTGCTTTGTCGATCTCGGATCAAATTTTCTTGCTTTTGTCACTCAATTTTCATTCACATTGAACTTAATTTGACCGTTTGCTCGGTTTGAATTAACCTCTATTTTACAATTTTTTCATTGTATTGAATTGAATTTACCTCAATTTGACCAGAAGCTGAGTTTGAATTGACCACAGATCCTTACTTCAGTTAAATTTGCTATCAACTAGACTCCATTTCTGCTAAAGCTGAGAGAGTTGGGAAGCCTTATTTGCCTCCTGTATTTGTGAATCCATAAAATTGCAGTTGTTTTTGCCCTTCTTTGTGGTTATGCAAATAATTTTGATTTCATATCTAAACCTTTAGCAATGAGGCAGCACGGTGACAGAGTGGTTAGCACGCCTGCCTCCTAGCAAGAAGGTCATGGGAGAAGCATGTGTTCGAGTCCTGTCCAGGGTCTTTCTGTGTGTAGTTTGCATGTTGCGGGTTTTCCCCGGGCACTCCGGTTTCCTCCTGCCTCCAAACATGTGATTGGGCATAGGTGAATTAGTTACTCTAAATTGTCCATAGGAGTGAATGTGTGTGTGAATGGTTGTCTGTCTCTAAGTGTTAGTCCTGTGATTAACAGGTTAGCTGGGATAGACTCCAGCGCCCCCACGACCCTGAACAGGATAAAGAAGTAGATAAAGGCTGACTGACTGAACCTCTAGAAATGTCTACAATCTCATATAGGGTTTGATGTTTTTAAACCAGATGCCAGATGATATCTTGCCACATTTTGCTTCTACAAAAATTTAGGCTTATGTCTTTTTTTAGGTCTTTTCTAATTGTGCTTTTGGGAATTATCCACATGTTATGGACATTTGTGTGCAGAGGTGAATGGGGTCATACATCTTTTTTTTTTTTTTTTTATAAAACCATTTTGGAGAAAAACAGATCTATATTGTCCTTTCAGTTACGGCCAACCTAAACCAAACTTTATAAAAAATCTTCCAAGAACGTCAACTCCGAATCGTCTGTGGTTGAATTATATAGCGTCTTGGTACATGTATGACTGTTTTAGAAAATGTTGTTTGGGGTGCATATGTGCAAGGGTGTGTGTGTGTGTGTGTGTGTGTGTGTCTAGCCTATGTGTGTGTGAGGGTGTGTGTTGAAAGTCAGACAGAGGTTTGGTGTCACTTGATTCTCAAACCAATCACAAACTTCGAAGCAGCTCTTACTGGGTTAGAGCAGTATAAAGGTGCTCGGAGAAACGACAGAAAACAGAGAAAGTAGAACCGAAGGCAAACGAGAGACAGAAAGCAAAGCTCTGAAGAAGACAGAAGCTACAAAAGACCAAAAGATGAAGACATTCACAATCCTCGTCCTCTTTGCTGTGCTGACTACCTGCATGTCTACAGGAGGTAAGATAAACAAATAAAATCTGCGTATTTCAACATCCGTTTGAACAACATTGCAATGGCTGTATATTCCTTTACATTCTGTCTCCATGTTTGTACTGTGTGCAGTAGTGGATTTCACTGCTGATCCTGCTGCTGATCCTGCAGCGGATCCTGCTGCTGATCCTGCAGCTGATCCTGCTGCTGCTGATGCCCCTGCACCCTCAGACTCGTCCTCATCCTCTTCCTCCTCCTCATCCTCTGAATCAGACTCTGCGTCCGACTCTGCGTCCGACTCTGCGTCCGATTCCGCGTCCGATTCCGCCTCCGATTCCGCATCTGATTCTTCTTCATCTGAGTCCAACTCCAACAGTGTTGAAGGTGAGAAACTTACACTGCGTCGCACCAAACGTCTGTTTGCATAGGAACGGCTTTGTACAGTTCGTGTTTTGACACTGGCGTTCCCCATCCTGCAGCCACAGGTGCACCTGACCACGTGATGGTAAAGAGATCCCTCGCCACAGCTCTGCTGAGGAGGCACAGGAGAGCAGGAACACCAGCAGCAGACCTGACCCAGGTTCAGCTGGAGAGGTATACCTTCTACTCTACCCTAAACCCATGCTCTTGTGTGTGTAAGTCTTGACAGACATTCCACGGATTCCTCTGGGTTCATTTTATTGAATGTGTGTTAAGTCTACAAATGCATGTGTTAAAGTTTACTTTTAATAATGAGAATATTGAGTAAAATTAATAATATAAGAATATTATCTGAATATATATCTTTCCATTTCTTTTGACTAGTTTGAGAGAGGTGTGCGAGCCCAATGTGGCTTGTGAACACATGTCTGACACCGATGGGATTGTGGCAGCTTACACCACATACTATGGCCCCATCCCTTTCTAAACGTCCCCAGAGAGAAGCTGCTTCTACAAGGACTTAAAGCTTATCCAGATTTAGATGGAACAGAAATCAGCTTTGCGGTATTTGAACGGGTCTTACAACCTCGCCTGCTTTGCAAAGAGGTGAAGGAAGGAAAAAATAAACGCCTGTTTTGGTTTTACCCTCGACAGCTCCAGATTTCGCTTTTGCTGTATTTTTTTTTTCACTGAAACCACTAGAGAGTTTCTGGTTTTGTATCAGAGGTTACCACAACCACAGTGAAAACTCATTTATATAGTAATCTAAGAAGAGAACAGGATCTCACTATGTACATGATTTTCCTGTGTTGTGATCAACCTGACAACTGTATACTGTCACAGGGACTGTAAAATGACACTTCTGCTAATGTAGTTTTTCATTATAGAGCTATTTTGCTTTATCTGCATAGATCAAGGAATGGCACATTAGGAAGCAAGCCATAAACATATAGTTCAGTTTATTTGGAGTTAAATTATTGTTTTTTTTTTGTAGAGTTTATGCTCTCTTGAAGGCTTAATGCCTTTCATCACAAAGGTGCTAAATCCCCGCTATTAACATTCAAATATAAGGGAGATAAAATCGTAAATTGTACTTTACTCACTTAAATGTGCTAGTTGATCTAGGATTTGTCTCCTTGAATTATATATATGCATAGCATTTTAGTAACAATGTTTGTATGTTGGTTTAATAAAATGTTTTAACATGTACAATTGTAAAATCTTACTGTGATTTTTTTCCCCACATGTGTTTAGTTAAGGTTTATATTCATTAATTCATGAATCATTATAAAATTAAATAGCATGTCTATGTACCACATTTTCAGTAGTACACTAATATTTTAGAATTGTAACATACACATTTCTTTCCCTTTACAACAGTAAACCAGACTGCATCGGCCAGTCATTGAACAAATTTAGCTCAAGCTGTGTTGAGTTGTTCAGTGTTTTAAATACACTTGCTCATATCTTTGAGTTATCATTTATAAACAGCAACTATCATGAACATTCAGAAATAAGAGCTAGTATCTGGGAAACTTTATTTTAGAGAAGTTTACCTTTTGTAACTCTGTAACTTTGTAAACAAATAATAAAAGTAATGTTTTACATCTTAATATATATTTTAAAAAATATGCATTTATTCATTTAAATATTTAAGAAACCGCCCCTTTCAACAAGTGGGTTGTTTTTAACATGGAATTAGCAAACATGCTAACTCACTTTCGTAGTGGCTTTTTTTGTGGTAAAACAGTACAGTATTGGGGGTGTGAGGGTATTTCTATATATAATAACAACCAATAAAAGCGTGCAGAACTAAAAGGCATTGCATAAGTATTTTCCACGAAGTAGTACTCGTACTGAACCCATACTTCCCATATAAGCCTAGTTGTTTACTTTTAGATATATAAAAACGAAATAAACTTAAGTACAGTAATATAGTTAGCAGTCTGTGCTTTGCTTCCTACGCTCTTTCACGCGCACGCGCTCCCTCTCTCTGATTCACGTGACGGCGCGTGCACGGGTTTACCTCAGAGCGTACTCGTGAGCGCGCTTCAACATCGCTGTTCAAACCGGTAGAAATAACAAGCGGGACACAAAAAGAAATATAAATGCATATGTATAAAATTGTTTTCTGAAAGTTTAAAGTAAAAATGGATTTTCTCATTGGCAACCCGTTCTCCTCCCAGGTCGGCCAACGTATCCGTGAGTGTTTTTATTTATTTTTAACAACATTTAACTTCCTGCAATTGACCTGTCGGTTAATAAAAATTGTTAGCAAGAATGTAACAAAGCTAACGTTTAGCGTTTTCGTCGACCTTCTTTTGGTACTGTATGACTGTTTTATTTAAAGGGTTACGTAGTTTAAGTGTATATTCATTTTACTTGCAATCTATTTACAAACTTATTGACTAATAAACTTATTGAACGTCGGCAAAGTGAAAGTGGGTGCTAGTTACGCCTGACATACGGTATGCTTAGAAACTGTCAAACACTAACATTTAACATTTTGTTTTCTTTCTTTTTTAGTTTTGTCTTGTTTTTGGACACACTCGCAGCTGTATTTTTATAGTTAGGGAACTGAAAACAGCGCTGCTATTTATGTTTGTACACGTAACCTTGTATGTATACGGAAGAATACCGCGGTTAAATTAAATTTTCTGTGTCGCGAGTTTCGCACATTTGCAGCAAGCTTTAGTCAATTTTAATTAACATCCATCCAACAAATCCTTCCAGTCATCCAACAATGTCTTGTAGCTGTTATGACACACAGGGTCGTGAGGAATCTGGAGCCTATCCTTGAGGCTTGGGCACAATGTGCAACGGACACACTGGATGGTGTTGCAAGCCATTTCATCGCACAAACACGCACCTATTCATACACTATGGATTGACCGACAATTTAGAGTCAATTGGCTTCAGTGCATGTATTTGGATAGGGGAGAAAACCCCAAAGCATAGAGATCAGGGGTCACCAACATGGTGCCCGCGAGCACCAGGCCGCCCGCAAGGACCACCTGAGTAGCTCACAAGCCTGTTTTAAAGATATCCCAACATAGCAGCACTTACCAGTGAGCTGTATTTATATTTTTCGTTGCTATTCTTTTTTTAAATCAGGCTTGCATTCATGTAAATTTGAAAATATAATTAATGATAAAGATTTATAGAAATAAAGTGTTGCATATTGCTATTTATCTCTTTCCTAGCTTAGCCTTGTTAAATCATTGTTGATAATTATTGTGAGTAAACATTAACATGATCGGTGTCTTCACATATTTGAATAACATTAATTATAAATAATAACATAATTAAAGGTAAATTGAGCAAATTTGTTATTTCAGAAGTGAATACCAA
>JAOUQX010000010.1:2505799-2520024 GCA_028566295.1 Liobagrus marginatus | reverse complement strand
GATTGAACAAGGTAGGAAACAGATAAATAGCAATATGCAACACTATTTCTATAAATCTCTGTAAGTAATTATATTTTCAAATTTACATTAATGTAAGCCTGATTTAAAAAAGAATAGCAACGTGAAATATAGCTGCAGCTCACTGGTAAGTGGTGCTATGGTGGGATATGTTTAAAACAGGCCCGTGGGATATTCATGTGGTCCTTGCGGGCAACATGTTGGTGACCCCTGATCTAAACCAAAGGAAAGAACTATGTAGTGGCTCATAGCTGGCAATAATTGTGTGTATGACATGTTACTGTTTAAATAATCCACATTATAAATATCTGCCATGTTCTTACAAGGTTATGTATTGGGGGACGTGGTAGCTCAGTGGTTAAGATGTTGGTCTTCTGTACAATTCCCCCCCACTGCTGGGCCCCTGAGCAAGGCTCCTAACCCCTAAACTGCTCAGGTGTATAAATTGGGATAATTGTAAGTCATGTTGGATAAGGGAATCTGCCAAGAACTAGAAATGTAAATGTATGTTTTTTTAAAGGATGCTTGTTTACGGTGTGAATGTTGATGTTAAAGCGCCAGTGTGATGACCTTTACCCTCCAACAGTATTCTACGATGCTGCGTTAAAAACGTTTGAGAAAGATTACGAGTCATTAGCTGACACCAGTGCAGTCCTTTTCCGAGTCAAGTACTAAAGTAAATTTCTGACAAAAAACAAAACAGAATAGCTAGCCTTCCAGAGACGATGGTGGAGGAATTATTTATTGAATTCAGTTTACAGGAATGTTTGCTCTTTTGTTTGATAGATTTCGGAGATTTAAGTAAGAAGTTGGCAGACGCTTGGAAGCAGCTACCCGAGGGAGACAAACAGGTCAGTGTCTAAACGGAACAGCCATTTAAATACATAACTTTGAGAATATCGAGTGTGTTTATTGTGTTTTAATCATGTCGTTCTTATATTTCAGGTCTGGAGGGAGAGGGCGGAGTATCTGCAGCACAAGCAGATGAAGTACGAGTCCACAACAAGCAAGCACAGCAAACACAGCCAGCCCAAACCTGCCAAAGACACAAGCAAAACGAAAGGTTTGTAGACCTACAGATTGCTAGGGAAAAAACCCTACAAGTAAATTAACCCTAATTTACAGATACATGTAGGACAAACACATCGTTTCAGACAGAATGCCAGAGAAATAAACAGACAGACAGGCTGACAGATGGATGGAGATGTGGGTGAGTAAATAGGGGGACCAATGTACAGCCAGGCAGATTGACAAACGGCTGTTTGGCCACCAAAATAAATCAATAACTAGGGAGAGTTTATAAATATTTAGCTAGTCATATTTATATAGTTTATAATTGTATAAATCATTAAAAAAAAAAAACAAGGATGCCTAGAGCACAGAACTTGTGTATTGTCGTGAACTATATGGAAAATCCCTTCCCATCTTTAGCCACAAAAAAAGAACAGGTTATAGAACTTAATAACATGCCTAATTTATCTGCCAATAGCCTCTTTAAAATTTCCATTTATATATTATCCTTTCAGGGGCGGAGCGGTTCACACTCCTGCCTCACAGTATAGGTCATGGGTTTGATTCCCACCCTGGGTCTTTCTGTGTGGTGTTTGCATATACGCCGGTTTCCTCCCGTCTCCAAACACGTGATTGTGCATAGGTGAATTAGCTACTCTAAATTGTCCACATGTGTGAATGGTTGTCTGTCTCTAAGTGTTAGCCCTGCGATTATGTACCCCGCCTCACGCTCTAAGTTATCTGGGATAGACGCCAGCGCCCCCACGACCCTGAACAGGAGGATAAGTGCTAGATAATGTATGAACGCATGTTATCCTTTTCCACTTCAGGTGTTGCTCAGTTTCCAGGTGTAGTTGCTCCGATCCCAACCGCAACGCAGACAGTAGTAGCAGCGGTGGCGCCGAAGAGACCAGATCCTGCAGTGACTTTACCACAGAACGGACCGACTCTGGCTCCGCTAGCTGCTCCCTCACCTTCCCCACACAGAGATCCCGAGGTGGACCCGATTGATGCTGCTGCCCACCTGCAGCTGCTTGGCGAATCACTGTCTCTGATTGGCCGGAGGCTTCAGGAGACCGAGGTATGACATTGCTATAGATTTTTGTATCCCTTCAGCTGAATGTCCTCCACCATAACGTCATTGTATTGTGCATTAAGTGTGAGCAATTTTCTTTGTGTGTTTGTAGGGGATGGTGACTGTATCAGGTTCTCTTTCTGTACTGTTGGACTCTGTACTGTGTGCTCTCGGCCCTCTGGCGTGTCTCACTGCTCAGGTGCCAGAACTTAATGGCTGCCCTCCTCAAGTACTGGTAACTACATACAGTGACTGCACACACACACATGATTATCGTTAACAAAATACGTCGAAGAACCTATAGCGCCGGGTCGGTAGTAACTATGAGAGGTAATACCAAAAATAAATAAGGCATTTGAACAAGTTTATTTAGTAACTGCAGGGTGTAAAGCAGTGTACAGAAAATAATACAATTCAGGCTGTTAAATATAATATAGACTATCCAGGACTTACAAATATTTAAACGTCTGTCATTAACTTCCACACATTGTTATTTAATGGGCTTTTCTGGCTATGATTTCTATTACAGTTTAGTTATAGATCCCAACATACTATATATATTTAAAGTGCGTAATAGTTTGTCATCGAACAAAAGACTAACTTTTAAAGTGTTTGCTGATTGGCTGCTGGAAAAGTCTGTGATTTGTCATCATTTAAAGTCAGAATGCTTCGTTCTCTATAAGTTGGTATTTTTTGTTTACGTTTATCTATTCGCCAGACACTGGGAAAAGTCTAGTAAAAGTCTGTAACCAATGCCAAACATCCATTCAGCATGTTTGAGTCCTAATGAAATTTTATGCAGATTTTACAAATGACACATTCATCACATTCTTTCTATATTATGCTACATTTAAATGCAGGAAGTAAACGGACACGTCTCATTTCTTTTCTTTTATTGCTCGCTCTCTCTCTCTCTTAGTCAAACACTCTGGATAACATAGCCTACGTCATGCCCGGACTCTAAACGCTACCGGATCATCTCCCACGTACGGACATTTTCATTCTCTCTGAAAAGTGAGGTCTAGCTGGTAGCTCCTAACCTTTGGACCTACGTCTACCCTTACAGTACTCCTGGTTCTCATCACGAGAAGGACTTGAATTGCACATTTTTGCACTGGACACTCCACAGACTACACGTCTTCTTTTAACCTGCTTCTTAATCCCTCGTTATATTTTTTTATCCTGTATCTGCTCTCCCTTTTGTAGTTTTGTCATTGTTTCAATTAAAAGCATTTTAGCAAGCCCCTTTTATCCTCTGTGCAGCTGCTCTGATTTTAAACTGGGGAGGGGGGAGGAGATGGCAGTGGTGTTGTGACCCGTCACTATTTTACATTCGATAACAGATTTATATTTTAAAAAGCTCCGGTTATTCACCAGCTCTATGTTCCACAATACTCCAAGTGTGACAATATCTCTGTTTTTCGGGATGTGTATCGTAACTTTAATCTCGAACAGTGTTTGACATTATGTTGAAGATGTGTTTAATAATGATTCTACTACACTTAACATGACCTGGGATGCTTGTTTTGCTAACTTGTTTATGTAATTTTAGTATGGAATCATGTATAGCATTCTTCGCTTTTATATTTTAAAGCTGTGTATGAGGTTTTATTAAATGAAGTATATGCGAGATTAACACTCCTCTCTAGTCTGCAACTTGTTCTTATTTTACATGTAATTAAATAGATTTGTACATACCTGTTTCAAAATCATCCAGTAGATGTCAGATGTTTGTGTTCATTTGGAGGGCAGGTAGCAACTTCAGGGTATCCAGAGAAGGGTTCAATTCCTAGCATAACCAAGCTGCCACAGCGGGGCCCCAGAACAAGGCCCTTAACTCTCAGGTCACAGACATCTCAGGCAGCAGGAACAACGATAAGCTAATCAGGGAAGAGTTGGATGGAGGGGAAAAGAATGAGATCAGATTAGGTACTTGCTCGTCCTATAGTGTTTCCCAACCTGGGGGTCGCTAAAGATTACTGAGAAGTCACTCTGACTGCCAAATTAAACGAAAAGTCTATGCTACTGTTTTTGAATGAGTCAAAAAAGGTTGGTAAACACTGATGTCTGTAACAGTGTCTAATGTTACATACATTTGGCAGATACCTGATAATCACATCTCAAAGTTTTACAGTAAAGATAGAAGCACAATCGTATTGAATGTTATCGCATAATCTAGAATTACAGTTTTGCTTAACTGTCACTAAGAGACCAATCCTGTTTCAGCATGTCGATGCTTTCTAGATTGTTGTAAGGGAAAATACTTATTGTGCATAGTTCACAATACTTTACCATACTATACTGTGCTAAACCATGCTGTATACACACACACAACCACAATATGCATCTATAAAATATATATGTATATATAATATATACACATTTACACGAGCATATATACACAAATACCCATTTATGCATATGCATATATATATATATATATACACATATATACACTATATATAAAACATTTATGCATATATGAATATACACATTAATACTATAACACTAATACACACATACATATACACACCTATATATAGATCTATATATAGATAGATATACGCATGCACACACACACAGATACACATGTTTATATATGTATGCATATAAACAGACATACACACGCACATATGTGTGTGTGTATATATATGTGCATATATAACCACAAACACACACACTTGCATACATATATACACATACATAATGTTACTCTGTGACGTAGGCTATGAATTAGGTCTAAATGTACAATTAGCAAATATTTGACCCAAAAATAGGTAAAGGGTTAGCGTTGGTTTCAACACAGATCTGAGACTCTCATTGCCTGTGTATTAGTCAATTAAATACACACACATTAAATAAAAATTATTTAAAAAAAACTTTATTTTAGCAGAGAGAGGCCTCAATGTGTGCCCAAAAAATTCTAAACACATAGGTCTCTCTCTGCTATACCATTAACATAGTACAGTATAGCAGAGAACATAATGTGTGTTTAGCAGAACCCCTTATCTAACTGAGCAGTTAGTTGATGGTTAAGGATTTTACTAAGGAACCCAGCAGTGGCAGCTTGGTGGTCCTGGGATTTAAACATACAACCTTCTGATGAGTATTCCAACGTCTTATCAATGGTCCTAATAATAATCTACCACTAGCCTAATTAAGTTCATGAGAATAATTAAGGAAATAGTGAAACCTATCATATGAGATTAGAGCAATTCTGAGAAATCATTCATTCATTATCTACTGTTTATCCTGTTCAGGGTCGTGGGGGCGCTGGAGTCCATCCCAGCTAACTTAGGGTGTGAGGCGGGGCACACTTAGAGACAGACAACCATTCACACACACATTCACTCCTATGGACAATTTAGAGTAGACAATTCACCTATGCCCAATCGTATGTGTTTGGAGGCGGGATAAAACCGGAGTACCCAGGGAAAACCCACGCAAGTTCCACAGAAAAGCCCTGAGAATGAATCGAACCCATGACCTTCTTGCTGTGAGGCAGGAGCGCTAACCGTTCTTACCGTAGCATAACTTTAATACCAAAAATTGTAAAGAAACCCAAGTAGCCCGACTACATTCTTTTATGTTGAGGGAAAACCTAACACATTCTGCTGGGATCTTGCTGTCCTGTGAAACGTTGTACGGTCAGAGCTGCTGGTATAGACAAAATCGAGAATTTATCATCACTGTGGTGTAATAAACAAAAACACCTATAAAAACAAGTCTGGGGTTGGTTCATATAAACTAATACACAATTGCAACTGTTCAATTAACCTGTTCTTGCTTGGGCGATTTGATCAGAGTGACGTGTTGTGTTAAACTTGCGTTTCCTGCAAGTTTGTTCATGTGTAACCAAGGTAACAGAGGAACGTGATTCAGACAGGTGGAAGATGGCAGTCTCACCTCCACCCTCATGCAGAATGTAAGGAAGCTGAGAAACAAATGATTGCAGTGGAGCCAGTTCTGTGAGTGTGTTTGGCAAGACAGAGAATGCAAGTGGGAGGGGATAAGCAGGAGCTTCTGAGGTGTTAAGGAGACGGGCGTAGGTTAGGAGATTAGCAGTTAAGTCAAACTGTTGTGATAAGTAAAGACACTTGTGGAGTTTAAACAGACTGCTGCAGAGATTTAGGAAACATGGATGTGTTTAGTCAAGGTAAGCCAAGTTTAGGCATTTCTACTCCATCACATGACTGTCTTAGTGTCTACAATTAATTACAAATGTGTTACTAAATGTTGTTCAATAGCTTATCATAACCTAATACTTTTACATTTTATTGAATTTAATTTTAATTCATTAACCTCTCCACAATAATAACTCAAATCTACACACATCTAAAACATTTACTGTGGTACACTCATCATATTAAGTGGAGACTAAATTGAATATAGCATTGTATGTATGTATATGTGTATGTATGTGTGTATATATATATATACACACACAGTATATATAAATAATAGATAGATAGATAAATAGAGATAGTAACAAGAGATTCGAATATATAGAATATTGTAATGGGATATTTTTGAATTTTTATGCAGGAATAAATCTTGAACGTACTCGAGACGATTCTAAAAATTACAACTTTCATTATTATAGATCTATAAACATCTTCCTTACATGACTTTTCAAATTTTCATTATAACAAGCTCAAACATTTCTAAGTCACTCGCATAATATAAAATGCTGCTTGTAAACAGAGAATTTATTTAAAAAAACAACAAACAACAACAACAACAAAAAAAATCAAAGAACAACGGGTATCCGGGTCTGTGTGTGGGGCACAACATTGCTGAATGCAGCTAAACAAGCTGGACTGGGTGTTTGATTTGGGAGTGTGTCTTTGTGGAAGAAAGCAGTTTTTACATACCTAAGAAAAGACACACACCGTAACCTTAACACTTTTACTCTGTCACTCTTACAATTACCCCATATGGGTAATGCAAAAAAACCCGACAACTTAATGATGTGCTTTCATCACTGCATAGCTACTTAACAACTAATAAGGTCTTAATCACACAACACTATGAACACTGACAGATGAAGTGAGTAACTGATTATCTTTATCACAGCACCTGTTAGCGGGTGGGATACGCTACCGTTAGCGGGTGGGATACGCTACCGTTAGCGGGTGGGATATGCTACCGTTGTGTGCTATTCCGGTCTGCAGTTTACAGTATGTATCAAAAGTGGTCCAAGGAAGGAACAGCGGTGAACCGGTGAGGGGGTTATGAGTGTCCAAGGCTCATTGATATACGTGAGAAGTGAAGGAGCCCAAACTCACAACTTACAGGACCTGCTGCTAAACATCTTGGTACCAGATACCACATACACACCTTCAGGGGTCTAGTGAAGTCCGTGCCTCAACAGGTCAAACCTAACCCTAACCCCCACAATATTAGGAACACACTATCAAGAATGTGGCCATAATGTTATACCTAATCTGTGCATATACACACATTTTAAAGTAGTATTGACAACTTTAACTTAATTTATTATTTTTTTTTACAAGACTAGCAACAAGAGTAGCAGAAGCATTTATTTAAATTAGAGGTTAATATTACTTTACTTAGTCTAGTATTTTTATAGTATTTATATATGGTTCTATAGTAGGTCATTCACACACTTGTATGACCAATGCTCCACATAAATCTTATGGCATAATATTTACAACATAGCATGTTGATGATCTGTATCAAATAAAAGGAGCTTGTTTCATGAAGTATAACAATGAACAGATTTTGCAGCTTGTTTATGTATAAGAAAATGGTGTCAGTATTGTGACAAAAAAAAAGTATAAATACAACAAATATTAAGCAGGGAATGAGATTCCCTGGTTTTTAAAATGGTAGGTGAGATGAACAAGGGTGATTTAAAAAAAATTGATAGTTCCAGCACAGAAAAAGAAAATCCCAGACACCATATTCCATTTGGTTAATTGATCATCTTAGCTTGCAACTTAGTTTTCTTATGAAATTACTGAATGGTTTGCTCAAGAAGCCAGAAGTGGCTGTCTCCACGTCTCTTTCACCCCCCCCCCTCCCTCTCTCTCCACCCAGACTCACATGGCAGTCAGAGCAGCAGCCCAGAAGTGCGCTTAATCCTGATAGGCAACATCGGCTGTGGGAAAACCTTGACAGCTGACACGCTGCTGAACGAAAGCTCGAGCATCAGCACCTTCGTGCCATCTCGGCTAAGCGAGGTTCGGCATGGCGTATCCGAGGGACGGCACCTCAAAGTAGTCGAGGCCCCACGATGGTACTGGAAAGGCGAGAACATTGAAGTCAGCGTGCAAAGGGAGACAGAAAAGGCTCTCAGCCTGGTGGCACCAGGGCCACACGCCTTCCTCATCCTGGTGCCAGTAGGACAGTTCACTGAAATGGAGGGCCGGATTCCTGCTGTGCTGGAAAAGCTGTTTGGCAGGGGCGCGCTGGAACATACCCTGGTGCTGCTCACTTGTGGAGATTATCTGGCCGGACGAGACCATGACCACTACGTAAGAACGGGCGAGCCTGGACTCAGCGCAATGGTGAATCGGTGTCAAGGACGCTGGCATGTGATCAATAACCGCAGACCGGAAGACAGAGAGCAGGTTAAATCATTGCTGGAGAAGGTACACGAACACATTTTATGTCGGAATTTGGAGTGTAGTGCTTAAGCTGTTGTCCTACTGAGAGTCCGGAAGGTTGTGAGTTTTAATCCCAGGATCGTTCATCTCTCAACTACCTACTTGTATAAATGAGATAAACTGAAGGGGGTCTACCAAGTGGTGTAAATGAAATGACTGTTTATAAGGTGTTGATTATCTTTCTATATCGGTAGCGCCAACTGTTCCTTTTAATGCGTCTCTAATATGCTCCCATCAACATACGTTTCTGGGTTTCGAAGGGTTTGTATGGCACACCATCCACATACTGTAGATGCAGCACGTTAGTTATGTTTAATAATACAGAACAGTAGAGTGAGTTTTTTTTTTGTGAGGTGTTTAAAACAATTTGGAATGTGTCTCCAGTGTAAATTCTTTTTTTATCCTGAGTGTTTATAGCTGCTATAAAGTAAGCGTGAACAGACACTGAACCATAAAATGATTGACATTTACAGCATTTGGCAGGCATCTTATCCACAGCAACATGCAAAAGTGCCTTGAATATCTATCTTATATTCATAAAGAAATCAATACTGATTTGTTAGATGACAAACTAAGTGTGACATAAGGAGGAAACAGACCCATATTTTAGTTGTTGTATAATGAATACTAAAATTGTAATAGTTGCAAAATAGATGTGGTAGAAGATGAATGAAATTTTGTAGGGTGTGCTGTTTTATAAACTCTAAAAACTGCACTCCTGCACCATTAAGAGCCCACATAATACTTTTATTTCTTTATGTGCGTAATTATTCAAATGGCAACGTTAATCATTCTCAGAGCATTTAAGGGTCTCAGAATTTTTTGTTCCTAAGATTACCACCTCAAGAACATTATATGGATTATATATAAAAATTCGACTAATTCTGTAAAACCTTGCTTTCGTACCAGACGCTGAAATCTGTGACAAATTAGAGCAAACTTATTTTACCATCCCATTACTTGCTGAATGAAGCTTGTGCAATCTCCTCTTACTCTATGAAACTGACTCATTATACAAATAATCCTTATGGAACCTTTGATTGTAATAAATGGAATGTGTGGCACTCACTCGCAAAACTCTATGTGCCAGGTGGAGCAGATGACTAAGAGGTCCGGTGGCTGTTACCTGCCGAGCCCCATGCAGAGACAGACAGAGGAGGAAATGCATGAGAAGGAGCGTGAGCTTATGAGACGTTACAGCCTGCGTGAAGAGGAGTTGGTGCAACAAGATCACAGTACGTCGACCCAGAACGCGTGGAGCAAAGAAGAGATATGGGACGAATCGGGGAGGAGAAAAATCAGAGTTAGGAGCATGGGGCCAACGACAGGGAGGGAGGTGTCACGGCAGCTAGCCAATGGGCTTCACTCTCAGACGTGGTACGACGAGACGTCTGCAGAACTCAAGCAGAAGCGTTCCAGTTTCAAACTGAGCAAAGGTGCCACACCTCGGTTATTTTTTTTAGCCATAGATGCATGATGTCATGGACGAGATTTTTGGTTTTTGCAAAATAGGATTAAATCCAACCTAAATTTTATCCTCAAGCAACTTTAATCCCTGACATTCCTATCTTCTTATGGCTATCATCAATACAAAGAAGCACACACGTCCACACATACTAATAGCTACATATCCACACATACACGCTTAGTAAGTTTAAAAATATACATTTCATTACTTAAACCTTTTCTTGTACAAATTTGTAAGAGAATCTGCAGTAACTTTTCCACTGAATGGTGACAAAGGGAGGCTTAACGTCATGTTTTAATACGCAAAGAGTAGATTGAAATAAATGGGAGCAACTGGAATTTGTTGTTTTTGTTATAGTGGAAGAGGTTTTATATTCTGATGCTGCATTTTTTGTCTCGCCACCAGAGGGCGCAATTCTCAGTCAGCTGTCAGAGACCGACCAACCAGCCAAAAACCAGAACAACCAGAACTTCATTAACACCAGTGAGTCACAGTGAACCGCATACTTTTCCAGTTAATGTAAACCGTGTTATTAGTCATAGTTTCTAGCAAAAGTTTCTTTAAATATCCTAGCTGTGTTTACTAAATTTTACGTTATAAGATGTGGTTATTTTGCAGGAAATCTATTTTTAAGTGTGAAAAAATTGGCCCTAAAATTATTTTTAAAAAACATTCATAAATGATTTTGAAAAACTGTTGAATTGTTTTCATTTTGTTGTGGAACTAATCTCATTCAATTTTCAGCCAGAAAAAGCATTTGCCAAAAGAATGTTTAAAACGTGCATAATGCTTAAGAAATTCTCAAATTCTTTGTTTCAGTCCATTACCACATCAGCACCACGGCTGACACCAGCTCAGCCACAACTTCCATTCCATCCCCCACATTTTCTTACTCTCCCTCCTTCAAAACATCATCACCTTCCACTGTATTTGCACCTTCCTCTTCTACTAACTCACCTGCTACCCTTCTCTCTTCTTCCACCAAGACTTTGTCCTCTTCCCTTTCCACGGGCATCTCCTCTTCCCCAATCAACGAAGGAACCTTCTCTTCCTCCACTATCAACTCATCTTCCAGTGCATACTCCTCTTTCTCTCCCTACACCAATACCTCCTACTCTCCCTCTTCTAATGCCTTGACTGCTTCTTCCTCCACTCGCACTGCCTCCTTGCCCACCAGTTTGTCTGCCTCTCCCTTTTCCTCTTCCAGTTCTTTCCAGCCTATCTCGCCCAACACAAATGCCACAGTCTTTTCCTCAAACAATAAAGTCTCCTCTTCTTTTCCAAGCACTAATGCCTCCATCTTGTCCTCCTCCAATACCATCTCCACTTCTTCCAGCACCTATGCCTCCTCCTCTACTGCATTATCCCCTCACTACAACAGTGCCTCATCGTTATTCTCCAGCGATTCGTCAGACGAACTGCGACTAGTCTTGTTGGGTCGGACTGGGTCCGGGAAGAGTGCAGCTGGGAATGCTATTCTGGGTCGAGAAGAGTTTAAGTTGCGTAGAGATGATTCCACTGGTGCGACCACACAATCTTGTGTCAAAGGAACAGCCGTGATTGGAAAGAAACGAGTCAGTACTCTTATATGCTTCACATACTTTTGTCAGCTTTTAAAGTGTGAATGATTGGCTACTCAATAACTACGTCAATTCAGTAATGATTATGCTGCCTTCTTAGGTGACAGTGGTGGACACTCCAGATTGGTTCTGGCCGCCAGAGAACATGGCAGCCCATCTGTCCTCCTGTATGGATCTGTGTGCCCCAGGTCCTCACGCTTTTCTTCTTTGTGTTCCTGTTACCCTGCCTGGCCGCTCAAACTTGCATGATCTGAGTTCCCTAAAGAATTCCTTTGGCTCAGACAACATCCAGCGCCATACTCTGGTACTCTTTACGCACTCGGACAAGCTGAAGGACGAGAACATAGAAGAATACATCGCAGCCAAGCGACCAGAGTTGCTGGAGTTGGTAGAGAAATGTGAAGACCGTTACCATGTGCTGAAGCAGGGAAGGAATGATGGGAACATAGAGGAGCTTTTAGCGAAGGTGGAGCAGACAATGAAGGAAAGTGGAGGAAGCCACTACAGCTGCCAGGGACAGCAGGAAGCTGGTGGAGAAAGGATGATACAGTTTAGGAGAGGCCGAGGGGAAGAGGATAACGTGGACCGAGCCAACTCTACAAGTCTACATTCTCTCAGGGAGGAAGAGGAAGCTGAGCATGAAGAGACTAATGCAAATACATTGAAATCCACCGCCTCTTCAATCGCTTCTGTATTTGGCTCTGTCCTTCAATTTGTTGGGCAGAAGGTGGGCCAAGGTGCCCAGCAGGTGCCTAAGCCGCTGGCTGGAGGAGCAATACTAGGAGGTGTGTTTGGGCTGTATTTTGGAGGACCTATAGGTGGTGCTGTTGGGGCTACAGCAGGATCGGCAGCCGCAGAGTATGGTAGACGAAAATACAACAAACCCAAAACAGACTGATAAATAGTAATTAACAAATTACTGCTGCAATAATGCTCTCTGCAATCACTAATACAAATGCTAAAAATGTTTCTTATTAATAAAAGTTAGCAATAAATCAACTATATACTGCAAAATATCGGTAAAGCTTTATATCACATCTTGATGATTTGTGCCTGACAAAGATAAATGATAATTTTAAAAGAATTTTTGTTGTGATAAAAGCAAGCACAGAAAAGTTAAGATAAAAATGTGTAATGCTGAAACTTGATACTTAGCTAGATTTTCGTAATGATTTTAGCAAAGCTCTGCTAGTAGCTTGTTGACCGTTTATCTAAGCTGAAACGTTTGGGATTCCCACAAATGTATTATCGATCATTGAAGTAATATATTTTAATATATGTAACATGCAGGTGGCACGGTGATTAGCACTCCAACCTCACAGAAAGAAAGTCATGCGTTCGATTACCACCCAGGGTCTTTGTGTGGCGTTTGATTGTTTTCCCCGGGTACTCCGGTTTCCTCCCGCCTCCAAACACATGCAATTGAGCATAGGTGAATCGGCTAGTCTAAATTGTCCATAGGACAGCGTGAATGTGTGTGTGAATGGTTGTCCCTCTCCAAGTGTTAGTCCTGCGATTAACTGACTATTGTCCAGGATGTACCCCGCCTCACACACTAAGTTAGTTGGGATAGACTCCAGCAACCCCACGACCCGGAACAGGATAAGCGCTAGATAGTGAATGAATGAATGAATATTTAAAATGCCTCATGTAAAAATTGTTGGCCTTTAAAGGACTTTTATGGCTCGCGGCAAACGGACTTTCCCGTATGTTATTTGGTTGCATGACAATTTGTAAAATAAATAAATAAATGAGAAATGAAAAGTGTTAATCCTTGTTTCGTGAAGGCAGATGCAGAACATTTGCATAAATTTAACAACACCAATTTTATTTTAGTTTTATTCCAAGAAAGCTTCCTCAATTTTTTAAGCCAAGTTGCAGTTTTATCTTGAGCTTCAATTAATTGTGTAATCTTGTTATGAAAAGAAATTATAAATGCAAGAGCAATTTTCTAGCATACATGTATTATTAGTTTATTATTCAGAGTGCTAAAATGACCGATGTCCTGGGTTGTTGATTGAAAACAACACTGCTGTTAGGTCCCTTAAGAATGCCTGGATAATAAACATAAAAATTCACTTCTCTGTAATGTATATGTGACAAATAAAGGCTTCATTTTAGTGTCGTGAATCTGTACGTCAGTCTTGGTGAAAGAGGTGTGGCTTCTGTACCTGTCAGTCTCAGTAAAGGAGCTGTGTTCACTTACCTGACAGTCCCATTAAAGAAGGTGTCCTTTCTGTAGCCTTCAATCCCAGTGAAAGAGGTGTGGTCTCTGTACCTAACCAAGTGAAGGAAGAATGCATACTTACAACAGTGATGATTTCTTAAACAAATATTATTCGATGCTAAAGAGAAATTTTAAGCTACAGTGGAACCTCGAGATACGAGTTTAATTCGTTCCAGAACCGAGCTCGTAAGTCAATCGGCTCGTATCTCAAACG
>JAOUQX010000010.1:2480776-2500968 GCA_028566295.1 Liobagrus marginatus | reverse complement strand
ATGGCCCGAGCTCCGGCTCGTATCTCAAAAAACTCGTATGTTAGGCTGCTCGTATCTCGAGGTTCCACTGTATATAAATTTACTGCATGACTCATTTGTTTATATTCAGGATGAATGCTCAGATCATGCTACTTGGGATCTGTTGCATACATAAAATAACTGCAATCGAATACCAATGGAACACCAGAGACACGTTTGGCTAAACATGCACTAGATGCTTATCATTTATTTCACAGTGTTTGGAATCCAATGTGTTAAACACAACCATCTGACCCTTTGAACCTGTTTTCCAGCTCTTTTTGACTGTTTTTCCAGTATAGCACTAGATGTGTGTGTGTGGGTGTGTGTATGGCTCTTTGTGGCATGTGACCCTGGCCAGAGGAAGTTCTCCGTGTCATCAGGGATGTCGTAACTGCGGTAACCACAGCAAGAATGATGAAATGTAGCAGGTGGCCCAGCACTGTGGCAGCAAACAGGGTGTGGTACCCAAAACACTGTGCTCCAGGGCATGAAAAGGCACGAGCAGGGAGCTTTATCTCTGTGGCACAGACCACTTTGCCACCCCAACTCACGCCCCCTGGCTTCACATATCAGTCTAGAGACGGAAGGGTATACGCTGTCCACATTGCTTACCTAACAACTGAGCTCAAATGATAACGCCCCATCTAAAATGATACTCAGGATGAGAAACAGAGGCTGTGGCTCTTCTGCGGCGTGTGTTACACACTTTTGCAAGTTTCCCTTCCTTGTGGGATGTGGTGTATGTTGTCAGAGAAACCACTTGTTGGTGATTTTCATTTTAGAATTTTTTTTCCTTTTTCCGTACGCTCCTTCCCATGATCTGAGTCAGGAAGTGGGCTGGCTGATGAGACAGCACCAACTGAACACCACTTCCTGGACACCTGATAGAGGAGAAGAAAGGCTAAGAATTGGGATGCGAGTACAGTAACCAGTATAGTTGTGTAACTTTTGCTGACCTCCTGGGTACCTGACAACAGCAAAGACTCCAAGCAAGTTGTGGAAAAACCACAGCCTCAAATGCTGAGATTTTGTTTTCTTTCCGGTTGTGTCCAATTCTCTCACCACTGTCATGGATGCCATGGCACTATGGAACACGGATGTCATGGAACTATATCCGGTCCCAGGACCCTGACTATTGAATTCCTCTGCATTTATTTCAGGCTTAACTTTGCTAATTCTCCTGCGGTAATGTTAACTCTGGCAGTTTACAGCATAAAATCTTTCAACAAGTGACTCAACGGCCATATCTCCCAAAACACAATAGTATGATTGAAAACTGAATATCCCCACTATATACTGTATATTTGAACTTAAATCATATTAGTATATTGTCTCAAGCTAAACTCACGATTCTCAAACAGTTTAGGCTTAATGTTTATTTGTGTGCAAGTTCTGAAGTGAATCAATGATCCAATATCTATATTCTGGGAAGTTTTTCTACCATTTTTAACTTCAGCTTCAATGAAGCCTATATACGCTATACAAGTATGGTTTATTACTAAAGTAAATTACAGTTATATTCATAGCTGATCAAAATTAGCTCAGAGGAAGTGAATGGAGATGCAGCTCAGAAAGCACTTGTAAACACAGCACTGAGCATGACTAATTCTCTGCCAAAGGGTTTAATACACAATGTACAAAAAACACCATAACCAAATAAAATTGGTTTTGTCTTCATCCAACCTGAATTCATTTCGACCAACTAAAAATACACTTAGCCTGCTTTCTGTACCACCTGCCTCACTGTTGTCCCACCACTTATAAATATATTATTGCTAATCTTATTTTTCAATACGCACCAGAAACTCCATTAATAGTTAAAAACCGTTAAACAATTAAAAAAGGGCCGAACAATTTTAAAACAAGCAAACAGAGGCAAACAGATGTAATAAGCTAGCTTTTACTGTTTTAGCTAGGACACGAAAATAATTTATCTAATAAGTATAAAATAATTCTAGGAAAAAAGTTCAAAGACGATGACACATTGGAAATATCAAGATCCAAGTTCAATGGCTAACCAATAAAGAGATATTTGAAAGATAACCTACTATGCATGCAGCTCTTACTCAGGCAGCCATCTTGGATGACCTTTGACCTGAAAATCAGTATAACTTACCGTTAGCCAAACCTCAATTCATTCTAATATATCATTAAGCAAGAATTAGCTATTAGCCGAATGTTCTGCTAAGTGATAGCTAGTTTAGCCCTTATAGCACACGAGGGTCACATAAACAACACACACAGTTCACAAATAATTATTTTATTTTAGATTAATTTTAATTAAATATCATTATTTAGTTATGGATTAGAATATCATTATTTAGTTTACTTTGGTCTTTACTACCCACCATAAAACAAGATTTTATAAATAGGTTTTAATAAAGGAAATCAAATCTATTATTCACAGCTAAATTTTTTTTCATTATTACTGGCAACTACTAAAGCTTAAATGCAATCTTTTTCAAGGATTTAAAAATATTTACTTCAAGACTGGAAACATTTACCAATTACATTTCCTAGTTATTTGTTGCAAATATGCAGTTACTGTAAATAGCAATAAAATTTCAGAAAAAGCCATCATAACAGTCTTGTCTTGCATGATGTATTGTGGCCTCTTTTTTTCAACAATAATGAACATTGTAATAAATGATTAAATTAATTTTAAACATATGTTAATATTATGCTAGATCTATCTATCTATCTATCTATCTATCTATCTATCTATCTATCTATCTATCTATCTGTCTCTTTTTGGTGTGTCTTACCTTATCTAGGAAATGTTCTATGGAATTATGAATTCTATGACATGATAAAACATATTTAACTTGTGCCAGAAATGAATAGTTTTCTTTTTTCTTTGCATTTGCCTAACATTCTATGTATATTAGCTTCGTTATTATCAGCATTAAAACTTGTGACAATGAGCCTGTTCGGCTTTGGAGACAACGTAACACGTTAAAAAATGTATTATTTACCCATTATCCACAGCTACAAGCTAACAGGCATCCACAAGTTTAGCAATAGCAAATATGACGAGTGACCTGATTGTAAGCAGTCATGTTTAGTGGTTGCATTAGAAATTCTGAAATTCAGGCTTGTTTTTGGGCCGAAATTGACCTTAGGCTTGATGTACACCTTGTGATAATTTCCTCAAGTCTGACTAGAAAACTATATCCTTTTACAAGTTTTGAAAAAACCAAAATAAAATATCTAGCCGCATAATTCCTATTCAATCCAACGGTCTGTTATTCACAGTAGAACAAAAGGCTTCAAATACACAGCGTGTTTATTTTTCCCTTAACCAAGAACAGCGATGACATTATGTCAGTGTGTTTGCCAAACCTGATGATAATAATTAATACGCACACAATAAAACAATTAAGATACTAAAATAAGTCGGTTTATACAGTTTTGACAGGCAGTAACAAACATCTAAATTGAAAGACCCTTTCCATAATAATAATAACAATAATAGCACAATTTCACGAAATAAAATCCAACACACAGAAATGCATATAGCACTATACATATTTTGCCCAGTTGTATTGCCAGCGTGTATTCAGTGTTTGAATATGATGTCACAGGTGATGTCACCGGTGGTATCCAACAGCCATAACAGTCTGTATATGTTCCATCTTTTCCATCATCCCGTCACTAACGCTTGTTTTAACAATCCCTGAATTCTGTGAGCCTAAAGTGTCTTCACTGTCTGTGTCACCATAGCAACTGGAACCAGGCGATGTTGTCACAGCGATGACTGAATCGGTGGAGTTTCTGTGACAGTGAGAAGTTACTAACGGCAGGCGAACAGCAGGAAGTGGCGGCGTGACCTGTGACGGCGAGGTGCTGTCCGACGGACACACTGCGTGCAGGACGTGGCCATTGCCCATCGCCTCGTTTGCATCTTTCGTCTTGCCCTTGCCGTCCTCCGTGCTGTCCGTTAGGCTGCGTGCGCTGCTGTCCTTTGCCTGGTCATTCAGCAGCTTCACCAGAAAGTTGATGTACTTCATAGCAAGTCGCAGGATCTCGTTTTTGCTCAGCTTCTTGTCTGGTGGGTGTGTGGGAATGAGCTTTCGGAGATCTGAGAAAGCACCGTTGACATTCTGTTGTCGCCAGCGCTCACGGCTGTTGGTGAAAACACGCCTGGCCAGTTTCTGAGGAGGACCTGAGAGAGATTCACAAACACAAGCATGTATTACATGACAGCAATGAACAAAGATGCATGGTACACAGAATCGACGGAAACAGGACATTCAGTGAGATTTAAAAAATATGACTATGACACACAAACCGGCTTTCTTAAAAAAAAAAAAAACACACAAGAATAAATATAAACATGTGCCTTTAACAGTGGAAGAGTGGTTAGCATGCCTGCTCCACAACAAGAAGGCCATGGGAGCATGGGTCAATTCCCGCTCAGGGTGTTTCTATGTGGAGTTTGCATGTTGTTTGTGTGCTTGTGCAGGTTTTCCCCGAGTACTCCGGTTTCCTCCCGCCTCCAAACACATACGATTGGGCATAGGTGAATTGGCTCATCTTAATTGTCCATAAGAGTGAATGTGTGTGTGAATGGTTGTCTGTCTCTAAGTGTTAGCCCGGCAATTAACGGTCAATTATCCAGGGTGTACCCCGCCTCACACCCTAAGTTAGCTGGGATAGACTCCAGCGCCCCCACGACCCTGAACAGGATAACGCGGTAGACAATGACTGACTGATGTCCCATTAACATGATCTTTGATTTAATGCATTGCCTAACCCTAACAACTCCACTCTCAACATATTTAAAGATAGATAGTTGACTTTAGCATCTGATTTAATACCAAGATCTGCCATCAGTACAGTATGTTTTCACACCATCACTACAGCTTCATCCAAGAGTTGGAAGAGGAGTGATTGTGAAACTACATAAGTGAAGGGAACTACGATTCCACTGATTTGCAACCGAAACTCTGTTGGTACTGAAGCCACTGCTGATTCAGGGAAACAGAAAACTATTTTAAGAACTAAGACATGTTTCCAAGAGCTCTGAACACTTATGTAATTTTGTGTCAGTAATAAACTGGGCAAAAAAAAGGGCATAGAGGCAGAGCGGTTAGCACTCCTGTACTCCTCACAGCAAGAAGGTCATGGGTTTGATTCCCGTCCAGCGTCTTTCTGTGGAGTTTGCATGTTCTTCCCGTGCTTGCGTGGGTTTTCCCTGGGTACTCCAGTTTCCTCCCGTCTCCAAACACATGCGGTTGGTCATATGTGAATTGTCTACTCTAAATGGTCTCTAAGTGTTAGCCCTGCAATTAACTGCTAATTGTCCAGGGTGTACCCCTACTTACGCCCTAAGTTAGCTGGGATAGACTCCAACACCCCCACAATTCTGAACAGGATAAGCGCTAGACAAGGAATGAATGAATGAAAAAACAACAATAATTGTACAAGTTAACTATCAGACACAGTATCATTAAAATAAACACATCCTTTTTTATACGAACTGATTAACAAGACTTTATTAACTATCTTCCAAACTCACATGTGGTCATTTAATGCGGGAAGTGGTAGCTCAGTGATAAAGGTGTTGGATTGCTGATTTGAAGATTGTGGGTTCGATTCCTGCACCACCTTCTTTTAACCCATAACTGCTCAGCTGGATAAATAAGATACTGTAAATTCAATGGCGGATATTAATATGTACTTAGGTTGCCTGAGATTTATTTTAATCATAAGAAAATGGCACCATAAGGCAGCATGCTGGTCCGTTAAATAGTTATTCATAGCAATATCATCGCAAAATTTCTTCATCAGAAATCCTAATGAGACTTTTCTCTGATTGCCATTCTGTTTCATTGGATATCCGACGTACAGTATATGATCACTAACATTCGCTGTAACAGTCAGCCTGGCCTGCTTTCTTGGGTCCATATTCAGTATTGAATGTCTTTGCCATGTGTTCCCCAGACAGTACATAAAAGAAACAAAGGAGTATTTTTAACTTACAGTCAGTGAGATCCAATTCAAAGTGGGCCGGTGGTCTTCTTTTAACATGGTTGTTGCTAAAGAAACCATAACTGCTGGAGGGACTTAGAAAAGAGCTGCAAGAGAGAAACCAAAACAAATTAAATAAACAAAAGACGACAGATTGGATATGATTTTTTAAGGCTATAATTCATGTAGCCATTTGTCATCTAATCTTCTTCTAAGTAGAAACAACATCAGGCTGCTGTAAGAAAATCGCACACTGTTTCATGAAAGGAGAATAAATCCATAAAACGCAATTATCTGGCCTTTGATTGGTTCCTGTGTGACTTCCTGTGTTTTGATTGACAGAATGTGACCAGTAAAGACCTGACTTCATTACAGCTGTACAGTAAATGATTGAAAGAGACGATGGAGCTCTTTAGCTTGTTTCACACCCAGTTTGCAAAATTTAGACTGCCTCTTGAATCCGTTTCCACAGATCTTTTTTTATTAAATTGTTTTGCAGAACTTGACCTCATTATGAACGTATGTGGGTAAATTCTGGTAATTTGGTATTCGTATTCTGGTAAAACGTTTTGCCATATAGTGCATTTTTTTTTATGTTTATAATTTCGTAATAATTACATTCTCTCAAAATTTAAAATAGAGCAGTAAGCACTCCTGCCTCACAGCAAGAAAGTCATGGTTTGATTCCTGCCCAGGGTTTTTCTGTGTGAAATTTGCATGTTTTCCCCGTGCTTGTGAGGGTTTTCCCCGGGTACTCCGGTTTCCTCCCGCCTCCAAACACATGCGATTGGGCATAGTGAATTGTCTGCTCTAAATTGCCCATAGGAGTGAATGTGTGTGTGAATGGTTGTCTGTCTCTAAGTGTTAGCCCTACGTGTACCCCACCTCACACCCTAAGTTAGCTGGGATAGACTCCAGCGCCCCAATGACCCGGAACACTGTTCTAGAGACTGTTCTGGGTAGAATCCAAGGAGATCACAAGCAATTCGGGTCACAGAGTTCTTATTCTGAACAATTTGTTAATTCATTTTAATCATTATATTGCATGCATTACATGTTTAATGGTGAAGGTGTTCAGGGGTGAAGAGGATTTAGTGTAAGTTTGGTACTTTACTGACTGTTGCATGTATTGCAGCCTAGGACACAAAGTTTGCAGAGAAACAGGAACCATCACACAACGACCCTTTAACCAGCCAACGTCTCTTGCACAATCAAGACATTTTATAATAGAATTTCAGTATTTACGTACATAACAGCAGAATAAGCTTTGAAGCATGGCACTGCAAGGGAACAAACGAACACAGACAAATGCTCGTCTTTTGCAATAAGTCACGGGTTGCATTTGAAGTAATCGGTTGCTGTTCCCCCAAAGACCGTTGTAAGCATTAAGCCAATGCAAACTTCATTCTGAATGCCAAAACGTCAATTCAGCACCTGTATAAACGTAATGCTGGATCGACACCGTCTAATTTGTTCCTGGCTTGTTTATCGGCCCTTGTGTGTTGATAAATAAAGCATCATCAATAACTGAAGTCAATTCAAATGAAACTTTATTGTAATAGGCGAACCGGAGTGTTGCAGTTTTGTCACACATCAGCAGGACAAGAGGACATTTTTGATGAGTGTCGCTCACCAGAGGTGCTAAATACTTAAGGATAAAACTGAGCAAATAAAATATCGATAGTTTATTGACTTAATTCAGCCCACATTAGAAATTTTCTTCTTCTAGGGACTTCATGGGTCCTATGCTAAAAGCATATAATCATATATTAATGCTATACTATATAGACAAAATTATTACGACTCCTGACCAACACGTCCATTTGTGGATTTTGAACACCCTATTCCTGATTTAGTCTTACTTTTACTCCTATAATAACTGTAAGGAATGATTAATTCAGCTACGAAAGCTGATGAAATGTCTTCAAGGAGCTCAGGTGCTTTGTGCAAAGGGGCATTGTCATGCTGGAACAGTGTTGGGTCTCTAAAATCCAATACTTACATGGAAGTCTTAATGCTAAGAAGCTAATATTATTTGGGCAAGCCCATTGAAAACGTAGGTCATGTGATAGCATAATATAGACAATACGACATGATCTAAACGTATAGCACTTTGAGTTCATACCTGTTGAATAATGGGTGTCCGGGGAGATATTGGTGAGGCAGTAGAGCGCTAGGTGGAGGTACTGTGGCTGTCGGACCCCCAGACAGGGCAGCTATCTGTGCCAGTCGGAGCTCTTCGGGTCTATGTGGTATTAGGGGTATGGGGTGAAGGGCAGTGAGCTGAGCAGCAGGCATGTGGATGGGGGGCAGAGGGGGTTTACTGTGAGCCAGACTAATCACAGGGATGTTAGGGGGCAGCGGAGCAGGAGGTGAAGAAGAAGTGAGGATGATGTTGGATGTGGAAGTGGAAATGGACGGGATGTTTGTATGTGGGGGTGAGATAGCAGGTTCAGCTGCTGTCACTTTCTCCTCTACATTGGCTACGAATGTAAGTTGTGACGGCGCCGGACTGCTGGGGTTTGTGCTTCTGCCACTCTCTGTACCGTTACCTTCATTCGCTGCAGGGCTGCTGGTGCAGGGAGAGTGAGTATGTGGAGGAGTTAAGGGGTCAGACATTGACAGAGCAGGGGAGGGGGATACAGTGGGCTCCAACTTCTCCATCATGGTCTTGTCTAGATACAAAGCTCAGACTCTGCAATTAAGGTGTGTTTTTTTGCCGTCACACACTCTAAAGTGCTAAACGTATTTTTGTCTTGTATCAGCCGATGTTGATGACATCTCTGAGCTTTACGTATTCTTCTTTTGTAAATACTCAAGGATCAGATGCCCCAGTCAAGGAGTTTAGTCTGCACATCCCATGCCATCAGTCTCATCAAGGTGCATTTGGGTTTATGTTGCGCTTCAATGCCACACAGGGGTCTAAACAAATGCAAAAGATGATCAGCTTTAAACTATAGGAGTAGAAACATGGGTCTGTGGTTTTATTGTTGTGGATTACTATTGACTTTTATTGTTATAGTTATATTTATGCCACAGGTGATCAGTGTAAATGAAAAAAATACACTAACAGCATTAATCTTAGCCACTTGACCATATAACTTTTTTTTCAACAAATATTACTTCATCTAATCAGAAACATATTTTCTCATTCCAACAATGATCAACAAGCACTAAGCTATAAGTATTTTACAGCATTTGGTAGATGCTCTTATACAATGCGACTTTCAAACAAGCAGTTGAGGGTTAAAGGCCTTAAACAATGAGCTACCACCTCCCAACACATACAGTAGGAATGCTCATGTAAAATATTTCACATTAAATCCATGTAATAATTACATTTTAAAAATTAGACAATGGCATAATTGCAAGGAGATAAAATAATGTAAATAAATGCATTTATTATTACATTTGTAGTAGTTTAGTGTCAAAACAGCTCAGTTGCATCTTTATAAACACCGTAAATAAAACTACAATTACTGTACATTAAATTTTGACAGCTATCTATAATTTAATGGTGCAACTTTTAGCTTAGTGTTTTCTATATGGGACATAAAAAAAAATCCACCAGGAATAAGTTAATATTACACTACACATTTGCCTAAATTATAACCAATTATTATTGACTGTACTATTATTATTAAATTAATTGGACTATGATTATTAAAATATTTACTATTTGTATCTATATATTTTTTTAAACACTAAATTCGTTGTGAATAATAATCTTTTATGAGCTTATTTATATATAGTGTATTTAATATGCCAGGTCTTGAACAATATATTCATTATTTGTCTTCTACAAAGTCACTATGTTCCTGTAATATTCAGGATATTCAATATATGAATCAAATATATGGACAAAAAATATACAGTACTCGGACACCTTAATAGGCAGATGAATGCATTTAATGTAATGCTAAATAATATTGGAATTGCATTTACAATTGTCGATTTTTCACTTTCGTCAAAAATAAAACAATGTGCTCTCTAGTGAATAATTATATGGGGACATGGTGACAGAAAAATTCACCCAGAATTGAATAAGTCATGATTAGCTTTTGCAATTTCGATCCTTCCTTTTTTTTAATTACTCTCCTAGTCCTCTTTCTCTGATGCCTACTTCCATTCACCAAGTGCGGTTCCCCTTTCTGCTTAAGTGTATATAAATATATAGATATATATTTCCTTTTTATTGAAGGGTTTTAAAGTTATATTTAAAACTGTAAATGCGTTTAAGGAAAGACACCGTATTGCGTGATGCCATCTTCGAACTTAACTAAGAAAAGCTCAATGTATATACATTAGTCATACATATTCGAATCATTGCTAAATACTATTAAATAATTTCATGCTAGATATAATTCCATCGTTACAAGTATTAAATGAATGACAACGTCAATGCGGATGTTAATGATACATTTATTCGGGCTATATCTGTTTAGCATTCTTCGTGTCATGTAGATGCAACTTTCAGGATCAACACTACATGATTTTATGCAGGGTTATGATATAAAACACTGATGCTGATAAAGATATACAAAAGAATCAAACATTTCATTTGGACATTGCTAGATCACGAACGTCTTTTATGATTTAATATATTTTTACCAGCCGCCATGAAAGAAAAAAAAGGATGAAGTAGAATTTAATGCAGCATCGATAAAAAGGTACAAAATAATAAAAGAGACTCGTGTGCTAGCAATGTCATAGTTAGATTTTCTTACTAATATTAAAGACTAACAGTAAAATAAAATGTCGTCATGTTTAGATTTAGAATATGATAACGTATAAAAGGTATGCACTGGAGTCCACTACACATCAAGTGCTTATTTCTATATAGTATTAAAGAGGTCTGTTTTCATTATTATTATTATTTAAGAATTATATAGTAATATCAATAATATAGTAATCATAATTATATAGTAATATTAATTATATAGCAATACTAATTATATAGTAATACTAATTATATACTAATATTAATTATATAGTAACATTAATTATATAGTAATATTTTTCATTCCACATTTAGTAATAGTGTAGTGTAGTTATGATCTTTGTAGTACAAAGTACAAAAGTTTCTATCATTTTCTTTATTTATACACATTTACAACTATATACGGTAAGTTTAAACTGACAAAGTATGTTACATTCCGTCGTGCACTACGTGGTCCCTAATAAACAACTAAGCAAACTGACTACTCAAGTCGGTCTATGCTGTACATATGGTCACTGCACCATTTATTTAATGGTTAAGCTTGTTACATGTAAATATATAATCACATATCATATCATGTATATTAAATATAATAGTAAAACAGTTCAGTCTTACAACCGTCCAACAACAGACCAATGCCGAATAAAGTCAACTTCCTTAATAGCCTCATTGAGAGCGTTATTGAGGTACTTACCATGTTTGTGGACAAAATGTAGATCACATCTTCACCCTCATGAGTGTTAAACTCTCCACTGTTGGTGTGTGTCCTCATGTCTTCTAGTGCCTGTCTTCTGGACGATAAAGGCAATGTCCTATTCCATCACGCCTTCCATTCCATTCTGACTAACTCTCTCTCTCTCTCTCTCTCTCTCTCTCTCTCTCTCTCTCTCTCTCTCTCTCTCTCTCTCTCGTACTCTCTCGTACTCTCTCTCGTACTCTCTCATACTCTCTCTCTCTGTCTCTCTCTCTCTCTGTCTGTCTCTCTCTCTCGGTCTCGCTCACTCTTTCTATGTTCACCTTCCTGTCTTTAAAGCAACAACAGACTGAGCACTAAAATTCTAAAATCATCGGCTGATGCCACTTCACTGACCAGGAGCATATCAGCAAAGAAAAGAAACTCAAAGCTGGGGAAGGTTCTGCAGGTTCTCGAGGGTCTTTTTTTAAAGAATTGAGTGTATTGATGCAGGTGTTGATTTAGTACCTAAGCATCGTTCTATTGATCTCTCAGTTTCTTTTCCTTTCTCTTTTCCCTCTAATCCCACAACAGACATGGAGTTCCAGCTACTTTCCATTGGATGGGAATGTATTGGACTTAAAAAAAAAAAAAAAAAAATGGAGTGAGACAGTGAGAGTGATGGGTGAGAGAAAAAGAGAGAGAGACACAGACAGACAGAAGGAGAGAGAGAGAGAAAGAGAGAAGGGAGGGAGAGAGGGAACAGTTTTCCGCTCTCTGCTGGACAGGAGGATGTACTCACAATATGGTGAGTGCTGATAAGAGACTCAAAAACCGCCTGCGGACCTTAGATAAGGAAACACCCCCCCCCCCTCCCCCCTCCTTCCAACACACACACACACACACACACACAAACACACACACACACGTCTCCCCCTGCATGGTCAGTCCTGGACTCGAAAGGTTCTTGGATCGCTGCTACAAGGAAGCGGGCTTTACATCACAATTGAATAACACAGAAGATGGCTGTGCACACACACACACACGCGCACGCGCACACACACACAGACACACACACACATGGACACACACACACACACACACTTGGCCTACGCTACTTGCTAGGACCTTCCAATGACATAAAAGGTTACCAATTGTATGACTCAATATGAACTTCGTTTTTAAAACACACACAGGAAAGGATTATTTTTTCTGTATTTACGTCATCTATTAGTTTTCTGGGTGCACATTCAATTCATGCGTAGTGACTATAAAGGAATCAACATGCCTGTTAACTTTTATTTAAAATGATATGTTCATCCATTCGAATAAAATCATTACGCAAAGTTAAAGCGACTACTTGCAGCCTTTTGATCAGACTCTGGCGAAATCTTGTACACTTTGCTCTGCATTAAAACCACCACTGCACAGGGCTCTACATACCGAATGAATTACCCAGCATCAGAGAGCAGAAGAACTGTCGCTCTCTTTATTTAAAAACTCATTTCAAACCTTTATTCATTTCCTTTCCTTAACACATTACACGTTTGTTTCGACATGAATATGATTTGATATGATGGCCTGTTGCTTAAGGCCGTGAGCTATTTCTGATCATCTGCTGCGTCTTTAACACCTGTGGTTCCAGCTGAGTGCACGCAGCGCTGCAGTTGCTTCGCATCTCTGTGGATTTGACTATGTGTTAAATTAAGCCTGTGAGAGTGTCTTGAAGTGCAATTCCACTGAGAGATGCATTTCTCCATTTCTAAATATAACCCCCTAAAGAATGTAATAAAAGTCTCTCTAACGCCAAGCTCAGGCCAGCAGCCTGCCCGCAGGGTTTCAATAGACCTTTGCATGTGTATAATCGCAAATTCCCAAAGGACCAGGCAGCAACACCTGGGGGAAACTGATTCTAATTATAAGATAAAATCAAATTCAAATTCAAATTCAGATCTTGATCAGACGTATCACATACACATACATGCAGTGAAATGTTTTTATTATGCATATCCCAGCTTATGAATGTGAAGGCTGGGGTCAGAGCACAGGGTCAGCCAGAACATGCGGCGTCCCTGGAGCAACGGTGTGAGGTGCACTAAATTAATCGGATATGTAGTTAGATCATTATGTTTGTAATTTATTGACATATACAGTATATATCCACGTATATGTCGCATTATATTTGTAAAAAAAAAAAAAGTAAAGATATACGTTAAAGAAGTTTATAATTACAGTTCACTTAATACATCTGTCTTAAAGTTTTCATGATAACATTAACTGAATTTAGCAAAACCTCTTATTCAAAGCGTCTTACATTTATCTCATTCATACAGTTGAGCAGATGATTGTTAAGGGCCTTGCTCAGGGGTCCAGCAGTGGCAGCTTGGGATTCCTTGGATTTCTACTTACAACCTTTCCATCAGCAGCCCGACACCCTATCCACTGAGCTAATTATGCAGGGGTGAAATTAAAGTGTCCTTTCAAATAAACCCGAATGCATGTCTCTGATTAATAAGTTATTAAGCTGTAGCTCAGTGGTTAAGGTGTTAGACTGCTCATTGGTTCGGTTCCTAGCGCCACTGTGTTGCCGCTGCTGGGCTCCTGAGCAAGGCCCTTAACCCTTATCTGCTCAACTGTATGAATGAGATAAGTGTAAGATGCTTTGAATTAGAGGGTTCTTTGAATTAGACCCGTGACCGCTCCTTTGGATAAATAAGATAAATGTCAGTCGCTCTGGATAAGGATGTCTGCTAAATGATGCAAATGTAAATTACAAACCTTATCTATGAACTAATCCAAGTTTAAAGTTAATTAAACTAATGCCTTAACATCTCATGCTGGAAAGTTGGTGTTTCCTGAGCCATACACTATATGGTTAATTAGTAATCAACACTATGATTGGATTGTGGACACCTTCCTAGCACACTCACATATAAGTGTGTTGTTCATAAACTGTTGCCACACAGTTAGAAGCACAACGTCATCTTGGATGTCTCTGTATGCTGTAGCATTACAAATGAACTTCACCTGAACAAAGAGAAGCAACACATGGCATAGAAATATAACACCAACTGCACCCCAAACTTCCACAACCAACATTTATGTGTAATCTCGTTAATACGAATCTGGCTGAATAAACGAATCCCCGAAATGCGGTGAAAGGAGTCCTAATATTTACATATATAATGTATGTCTCTCTCAACCCTGCTATTTTTTCCCCATATATGCCATACAATCTTGGGGCATATATCTTAATCTTGGGGAAGTTTTTGCGGTGGCTCAGTGATTAAGGTGTTGGTCTGCTGATCTGAAGACTGAGGTTCGATTCCCAACACTGCCGAGCTACCACTGCTGGGCCCCTGAGCAAGGCCCTTAACTCTCAACTGCTTGGATGCAAGTTGCTCTGGAGCGTCTGACAAATTCTGTAAATGTATTTTGATACAAGGGAGAAATTTCATGAGATGTGGAACGCCACATTTTTGTAACGAATTTGTGTGTGAATGACCTTAAAATCACCTTAAGATAATGAGAATTTGAAAAGTAAGTTCGCTTCACGATCCCTCTTAGATGCACACGTGCGGTTGTACCAGGGGTTACACGCGAGCCTTTGAGACTGGTTTTTCTGTTTTTGAAAGCACATCAAAATGGACACGGCCCCACAGCCACCCAAATTCAACCACAAATAAACCTATTTATACGACACACACAGACCCACAGAGGCAGAGCAGCCATTTTTGTGGGGCATTAGAAATTTCTGCTCACATATTTGTGCTAAATGTATTTTTAGTATTCGTTTAACGTCCACATGTCATTAGCATGATAGCTAGTTTACCATGGTTTGTGTTTTTGCATTTGATTTGGTGTGAACGTATGAGAAGCATAGCCTTAGAACTTAGCTTCTTGACACACATTTCTTTAGGTCTTATGCGGGGGCGGATTTAGTGACTTGGGGGCCCCAACATTCTATTATGCTGTTTTTTCCCCCACTACATTTGTAAATAAACTGCATGTTAAAATATCTGTAACCTGGAAACTTTATTTTCTTAATGTAAAACTCAAATACAGTTGAATTCGCAAATAAAAAACTAATAAGTAATATATGATTTATATTTGTCAGGGGCCCCCTAATTCCACGTTAGGCTTAAATTCGCACCTGGTTTCATGATGTCAGATTAGATTATGATGTATTAAATTTACTTCTCTGGTATTAAGCAGATGTCCTTATCTAGAGTGACTTATTCACCAAACACACGTACTAACCAACAGAGCAGTTGAAGATTAAGGGCCTTGCTCAGGGACGCAGAAGTGACAGGTTGGTGGTGTTGGGAATTGAACCCATGATCTTCTGATCAGCAGTCACTACAACACCTTAACCACTGAGCTACGCCTTCCTCTAGATTAGGATATATGTGCCAAGATTGTACGGCATGTATGGGGGGGGGGGGAATGTATGTTATGTTCAATTGCCTCCTAAAATATGAGCATTTATCTGATTTCTGGCCTTATTTATACAAAGTCACTGTTCTGATTATCCAGAAGGATTTGCAGGGTCAGTGCTCACACACTTTCTAGAATTCTCTACCGCAGCATTAATGTTTTTATTAAAGCAGCATTATGAAGGATTAGCCGAAATAATTTAAGATGAAGGCTTTTTAAAAGTAAAGTATTCGGGCCAACGAATGGGATAAGGTTCCAAGAAGAACATTTTTAGCAAGCTAAAACTGTTTACCATCTCAAGATCATGTTACTATAAATGAATAAAATGAACAAACAAAAAACAATGAATAAATGATCCCTAAGGTAAAAAATAATATTTTTGTGGGTTACTTAAATATAGAATATCTACAAATATCTATAAAAACAACTAGCTAAATTGCTAAAATCAATATCGTCATATCCTTTTATCCTCTCTCTCTCTCTCTCTCTCTCTCACACACACACACACACACAAACACACACACACACGGTAAAAAGTCTCCATGGACACGTTTCCTGTGGCCCATGTAAACCCTATTGTGAGTGTTTTGTGATAGGGATCAGAGACACTAATTGTTTGGAGCAATAAGAGCAGTCTATTCTGTAGGGAAAGTGACAAACACTGCAGCATGCCAGCACTGACAAGTGTGTATGTGTGTGTGCACGTGCATCATCGCGATCGTAGAATTAAAGGCAACTATTCGAAAGCAACAGTTGATGATTCAAATCCTCTTCTGTATATGGAAAATTTCAGTAAGAATTAATCGGGACAAGGATGGTGTTAGCTGTGGGCTTCAAATGGGCATCATACAGATATGCCCTGTGGAACCAAGGAGAATCTTCAAGAGGGGGTTTTCGCCCAAAAATTCCTACCGGAAATTTTTACTCTGGAGATGGTGTGATGCCTTGGCATGTTTACAACAAATGTGTCAATGGGTACAGATGGGATTTTACTGAAAAATTCCCCTAAATACTGCCAAAATAAAAAAAATGGAAAGTTAAACTTGTGAACTTGGCAGTTACTATTTATATTTACAGCATTTGACAGACGCTCTAATCCAGAGTGACTTACAAACGAGCAGTTGAAGGTGAAGGCCTCTTGCTCAGGGTCCCAACAGTGGTAGCTTGGCAATGCTGGGAATGAAACCAGCAGGCTAACACCGTAACCACTGAGCTACCACTTCCCCAACATTGTTAAAATGCATCCGAAGAATGAATGTAATGTCCAAAGAGGCTCTACTTACAAAGTTTCCCTTAAAAGTTTTATATGGAAGCTTTACGGCTTGCTAACATGCAGTATAACAACCCTATCTATAAAAGTTTATACAACCTTTTCTATAGTCCTCGATTTGCACATGTGCACGTTTAGCGAAATGTATGTGAGCATCATTATCTGTATATACAATTGTAGTAATGTAATGTACAGCGATAGTAATGTAATGTAGGATATGAATGTATTTAAACACATTAATAGGAGTGAATCCAGTGGTAAAAATAGCAGCAGCATCTCTTACATTCTGAGTCTGATAAGAAAACGATTCAGATATATACATGCGTATCTGCTGTAGGCTTCGAGTACCCAGGATGCACCTGAGAAGCACAAAGCGGATGATGAGGACAGCTGTTTCCTGTCCACACTTCCTGTTCAAGCAGAGGGGGGGAAAGCAGTGGAAAGGGGTGTAGTGGGAAGCCGTTGGCGAGGCCAGCGTCCCTTTCCAAACAGGATATCTCAGCCACAGTCACAGGTGTGAGTTCACAAACTCTCATAATTCACAAGTCATTTCTTAATACGTGATACTGAGGAGTCCAGACTTCCAATTAGGAGTGTAGGGCAGCAGGCGGGAAAAGGGTGGAAGGGAGGAAGGCGGGTGCAGTCAGAGGAAAAGTGCTCTTATCTATTACCCAAATTCAGCATCTAGCAGAGAAGCGACGAGCACGGGCAGTAGCAGACTATTCAAGGTCCAGTTCCTTTTAAATGTGCATTCATTTCACTCCAATTGTCTTTAAAGAGCGGCGCTCCCGTGGCGATGCTTATGATGAGCCTGACCTTGGACAGATTTTACGACTTTGCGCTGCCATTGAGGTCATCGTGAACGATATGCAGAGCGGGCAGTTATCGTCTGAAATACTTAGAACAACAAGAATTAGACGGAGTTCATGTCCTGTTTGTTCAACACTAACCTCAGCAGATGTGGTGAAAATGGCTAATCTGTGGTTTTGTGTCAAAGTCGCCAAGCAAAGACCACAACACCTCAAACAATCGGATTTATTCTAGTGAGGTGACTTCTGGTTAGCTTCTCTGCCCACTATTACAACGCTAATGTTTCGGCTTTCAAATGGCTCAGAATCACCATTTTCCCCTTAACCTCCCAAAATTGTTATTGTTGAGGTTTTTTTTACATTACATAGCACGTCCTGAATTTTTTAAAGTTTATTATTTATGTGGTCCTATAAAATGAGTTAATGACAGTAATAGTAATGACAATCAGATGTAAAAAGACTTCCTGATTGATGCTATATGTATGTATATACTGTATGTTGTACATATAATTGTTTTGAAATACAAGACAAGGTCAAGGAGATGAGTTTCGCAATTGCTTCATTACTAAAGCGGGTAGCCGTTTCTAAAAGGAATGTGCATTCTTGAAGAGTTTCTTCTTAGTAATTGGTATTTTAATCCATAAAAGTTTTTTTTTTTTTAAATCCCTAAAACATCTTTATGCTTTGAGTCACTAAGTAAAAAAAGAGTAGCCAAATGACTGTCCGGCCCTATATGTTGTACGCTTGTTGTATGCTTATCCTCCCACAAGAGTGGGTGGAACTTGGAACCTAATCTAGGACAAAAGGCGAAACCCCTCACAATTCACTGGGAGAATAGGAAAGATGGGATTCAAACTTCCAAAGTGCAAAGCAATAATCATGCGACCCTCAGCCAAATAAATGTAGTAGGTGTAATGAATAAAACATTACAGGATTTACTTATATGTACACCACAGGTGGTCTTTTGACCAAAGATGATTTTTTTTAAGAATTAAAGAATGTTGGATTTACTTTTTATCAGTTTATAGTTACATTTAATGTCGGTAAGACAAGTATAAATAAGACCAAATAAATGTATTTAGAAGTGAAATATCCGTTATTATGGCGGAAAGATTTATCACTGTGTGCTCTTTCCAGAAATCCTAAAAGAAACACAAAACCCCCCCACAATTTATCATTCAATTTGAAAACAATTATGTTTTCATTTATTTGGGCCTAACTAATTAGTGTATTTTTTCACAATGTTCTAAAAACCAAAAACAAACTCTGGACGATAAAATCATGCAATGCAATTACGAAACGCAGTCATTCGGAGTGCCTACCATGAAATGAAAATATAGACATTAATATGATATGGTGTAGGTAATATAAAATATAGAAATACGCATGCTCATTTTAATATAAACGTAAGATGTAGTTATAGCCGGCACAGAGCTGCTGTTTTAGAAAATCAATCTTAATTAATTAAACACCATGTGTGCTCAGATATTAGCATCAGAAGCTACCCGTACTGCGTAAGTCAGTAAAGATGGCTCTTATTTTATCTCTCCTGCAGAGGCATGGGCCCTCTCTCATATCTCTTTTACAGTGCATGCTAGTTTTTACAATACCCTAGGGACTTTTCAAACTCTCCTCATAATCTACTTCCCCACAATGCCAAATATTTCCCAACAAGGAACACAATGACCTGCTGGGGATTCAGGATGGAGAGCCGCCACTCTAAAGCTTTGTCATGCTTCTCAGGTCATGGTGTCATGGTGAAAAAACAACAGTAGCTGTTCCTGTGCTGCTTCCACATCACTAATGTCCATCACCCTAAAGTCTGTCTCTCGTAATAAGAGTTGGAAAGGTGATGGTTTTCTAGATTGGGTGATGGAACAGGAAATAGCTTCATATCACTCGACACTTTCAGCTTTTTTTCAATCTTCTACGCTAAAGTGTCACACATTCATACTTTCCATGTGTACGTTACCCTGACCACATATTTCTTCTTCCTTTCTTTCTCTCTATAGTTTCCACAGAGTATCCACAGTTTCCTGGTGGACAGGAACGTGAAGTTGAAATAAAGTATTTTATATACCGTAAATGTATGCGCGTAAACAGGCACGATGGCAGAGCGGTTAGCACTCCTGCCTCACCGCAAGAAGGTCATGGGTTCAATTCCCAACCTGGGTGTTTCTTGTGCGGGTTTTCCCCGGGTACTTTTCTCCTGCTTCCAAACACATGCGATTGGGCATAGGTGAATTGGCTACTCTAAATTGTCCATAGGAGTGAATGTGTGTGTGAATG
>JAOUQX010000010.1:2425301-2438670 GCA_028566295.1 Liobagrus marginatus | reverse complement strand
AGAAAGAGAGAGAGAGAGAGAGAGAGAGAGAGAGAGAGAGAGAGAGAGAGATGAATGGATGGAGGGACCGACTGATATAAAAAAAAAGTTCATTAAATGCCCCCTAAAATTGAAAACCAGACTTGCTATAGAATCAGTCAGCAAAGACATATACAGTATGGTTTCTAATGTTTGTACCCAAAGCATTGTATTTTTACTGCCTATGGGTAACAAGTGGCTAAATAGTGAAAAAACGTAAATTAAATTTCTCCACACATTTAAACATAGAATTGAACTCAAATTTGCAAACCCGGTTCCCAAATGATATTTTGAAATGACGGAACATTTCTTGGAGTATTACACCAAGCAAATGTAGCATTCTTTTAATATTAGTACTTATAACGGTGTCATAACGTCCTCCCAAAACAATGAAGATACTCTCAGGGTAGAACTGATTAATAAAATGAAAACGCTCTGCCTACGTCATCAATCAATCGAGAGGACCTATATACTGTCTGGATTGATGCTGTGTGAAGACAATTTAAGGAATTTACATTTAAGGAAAATACATCCATTTTTTTATTAGATTAGGGAATTTATTAAATGACATCAACGCCTACATCATTATCTGGAATTTTTAAAACTTGGATGAGGCTTTTAAGCTCCACCCACTTTGCGAAGTCACGTGATGTGTACTTAAACTATTTTTCCTTTCTGTATATAACCCCAAATTTACCCCAGTTACCTGGATTTTATAGGGAATTGTTGATTATTTCGTTTTATACAAAAAAATAATATGGCTTTACAGCGACTTTTAAAAGAATGTAGAGACACTGATGAAAAATAAATTATCAATGTAAATAAATCAACAGAATGGTATTAAGTACGCAAACAGACGATCGCGATTAGACACGAATCATATGCAGAAACAAACAGCAAACACAATGATTCATTGTCGTATATGTTATTTATCGTTTTTTCTATCTAATTATTTGTAGTGTATTACCGTATTTATCAATACAGGTTAATATTCCGATTATTCAATGCATTGCACTGCATCTTACTTGGACACTATAGCCTACTTTAGATAGTACAAAAAAAAAAAAAAAAACAATGATTAAACTACATCATTCATCTAACTCGCCCACACGTGGATTTTCGTGCTTGTAGAAGTCAACACAAATTAGCGAGCCTGGATTTGTGTTTATCTGCGTGTAAACACAAAATAATGCGGACGCAGAGCAAGTGGAGGGGAAAATTTGTATGAGAAGAGAGAGAGAGAGAGAGAGAGACCTAGTTCCCATAAAGTGAATAACATTGTTTGTTTTGTCAGGTGCAAACTGAACCGTTTGCTTCTGCACGCAAAAAAAAAAATCCATGAGCAAATCCATCATGCATGTCCCACTGAGACACGCAATCAACACAGCGCAGATTTGAATGGTGCTTTTTTCATAAGTTGGCGATTCTATTACAAAAAAAAGTTTATGGAATACAACAAAACAGGCAAGTGTTTATTTTCCATTAAATACCCTCCAAAAATATTCATCTGGAGATGTTCAGCATCTTCTTTGCAAATATTTTCCCAATCGCACATGTTCAGCGAGGCATACAATTTGATAAGCCAAATACTTTCACCCAAAAATTGAAACGAGCTAAAATCCTCTTCTAGACATGAAAATCAGGATCAGAACCCTACACAAGCACAAGCAACTGCACACGTATTTGGGCAAGGTCAGCAAGTCCAGTGTGCAGTTGGAAATGTTGTATTTTGTAAATGATGTGTGTAATCCTTATCTAAAAAATAATACTCAGATTCTCCATGTGAACACAAAACGTTTTTAAAGTGATTACGTGACACGTGTGCATGTGTGTTTGGTTTTTATAATGATGTGCTTTAAAATCGCATGTTTTATGCAGATGAAAATACATAAAATCGTGCTAAAATTTGACGTTGCGTGCTTCGCGACAAAAATAAATGATAAGATGTAAAATTAATGGAAATGGAAAAGAACGCATGTGTAGGTTTTTGTACAGTAGCCTACACGTGTTAAATAAAAAACACACATTTACAGCATTTGGCAGGCGCTTTTATACAGAGGGACTTACATCCGAGCAGTAAAGGGTTAAGGGCCTTGCTCAGGGGGCCAGAAATGGTGGTGCAGGGAATCGAACCCCAGTCTTCACAGAGTCAGCGTTAATAAATGTGAAACAATTTTTTTTTCCTGTGAGCGATATGATTAACTTGTGCTTTGTTCAACAAGTTAGTTGTATTTATTGTAGGCAGTTTTATTTCCATTTATGATTTTGGACTTGAAAGATATAAGAATAGAAAGCCAAAAAATAAGGTGTTATTCATTTAAGTGTAAGATCAATTCTTAGAACCTAACCAACGTTATATCCAAGGAGGTTTAAAAATGGGATAGATTTTTTTTTCAATCCCTCTATTCATATTACATAAACCACATTTCTCTTGGCTAGGTAGCCTTGTTGACATGGACACTCAACCTGAATGAGATAGTATGGGTGTGACTACTCAGATTGTAATGTATTTCTACTCTTTGAAATATTAGCTATTGAGACAAACAAAACATCTTTACTTTTCTGAGGCTGCCTCAGTTTGAACTAAATCCACATTTATGCCAAAATTACTTGATATTTTTTCTGGCTATATTATATAGTCAAGTGTCATAATCCAGTAAATAACCACACTGTAGTTGCTTTATAAAAAGTAAATTAAGAAGAAATATTTATCATTGTCCTTGTATAAATTGTATTACATTTACACTATATAGCAGACGCCCTTATCCATAGCGACGTACAAGAGTGCTTTAAAGTTTTCTTGCTTTAGCAATGAATATTTCTATTCCGGTTCATTTAATTACAACGAAATGCACAAAACATAAACCTGTTGAAAAAAGAGTAACTGTTAGAAAGGCTTTTTTATTTTTTTTATAATATAGCAATAAGTAATAAAGGCACTAATGATCAAGGGGCATGTATTTAAGGAAGAGGTAGGTCTTTAAGTATTTATTAATTGGCAAACTAATTTCTTCTGGTAGTACAAAAACCCCAATGAATGAAAAAAATGTAATATAATAGCCTAAGAATGTATATTTTGAAGATTGTAAATTATTATTTATTAAGATGGATAAAAAGAACAGTAAAAATCCAGCTAAATCATCAATGCCTTATCAGAAGCATTTTCCAAATTTTTCATCTTTTCTACATTTTATCAAAATACATCATTTAAAAAAACAAAGCAAAACAGATGAAGCTGTGGTCCTTTATTTAAAAATCAGCCACATTGATGATGTGTTAAAGAATTCACAGCATCGCACAAAAGAAGTTTAAATAATAAACGTGGCAATGCACAAAACATGGTCTTATAAAAACAAACAAAAAATGTTATATGATCAAATCAACTATCAGCCACAAAACTTTTCTTAAATATAAAAAAAATTGACTTGTTATTTTTCTAAATCTTTCTAATTTCATTAGATTGAATATGAATCATTTTACAGCTTTTTACCATTCAAACAAAAAACATGCTTTAACACTTAATTGTTGCGACATTATTTATTCTATTTTTTTATTTTAAATTTACTGCAAAAAAGTGAAGACGAACAGTTTTTAGAAAATAAAAAAAAAAAAAATACAGCAAACGGGTGTCTGCTTATTTCATGTGGTTGACAGATTTTTACTTCATATATATTCTACATTAGCAATGTTTGGATGAACAACAATTTGACATCTTTTATAAGTATTTAAAAGGTTTCCCAGTGTAGCGTAGCTCCGAATTGCTGTTGGATATCTAATAAATAAATAAAAAGATTCTCAAAATTAACATACAAGGTTGTTTGGAATCATTAAAAAAACCGCTTTCTGATCAAGATATTTGTTGAAGAATATGCGAATGAACTTGGGATGGAAATGTCTGACGCAAAAAAAGTTGGATGGATGAACCAAACATCCTCTTAACACGTGCAAGAAATCCCATTCTTGATTTAAGAAGTTTGTCTCTGATCAATAAAACAAGTTTATAAAAAGGACTCTTGCCATGATTTTTCTTGGATACATTCACAAGTGTAAAGGTTATTCATTTTTAATTCATCAATCAATAAAAAAAAAAAAGGTCCTCAAACATAGGCTACACCAGTAAAGATTAGTTAACACAATTTGATGCATTTTAAATGAACAATATATGTTACAGTGTAGAGTCGCCGAATCGCTGTAAAAGTTTGTTGTTGAACTCGCTATTGTGCAGAGCCTGCAGTTTGTGATATTCCTGCTGAAGAGTGTAAAAACTCGGCTGAAGTGCTGGAAAAGCAGCCGGAGTCGCGAGCTGGGCGCCGCGGAAAGGACCGCGCGAGGACTCTAGTGTGAGAGAACGCGATGGATGCGGGAGGTAACCTTTCAGCAGAGTGGACAGAGCCGGTAAAAGACTGCCGACAGGTGATGCAAGAGATGGAGGAGGAGGACAAGGAGGAGGAGGAGGTGAACGCTCAAGGTACAGGTCCAAGGGCGCGAGCGGTAAAGCCGAAGCGTAAGATCCGAGCGGGAATCCCGGGAGCGGCGTTTCCGCATCCTTTATGAAGCAGCGGTGCCGCTTAAAGCGCTTCCTTCGTCGTAGAAAACTACCGTTTTCGAACATATCAGAAGACATGGGGTCCAGGGTCCAGTAGTTGCCCTTTCCGGGATTGCCGGGTTCGCGTGGCATTTTCACGAAGCAGTCATTGAGCGACAGGTTGTGCCGGATGGAGTTCTGCCACGCCGGAAACTTCTCGCGGTAGTAGGCGAAGCGGCAGCTAATAAAGTCGCAGATTTCGCTGAGGGTCAGCCGCTTGCGTGGACTCTGCAGGATTGCCATGGTGATAAGCGCGATGTAGGAGTACGGCGGCTTCACGCACGCGACACCGGCTCCTTCGCTGCGCTTAGACTCGCTCTCTGGATCCGTCGCCTTGATCCTGCACTCACTTCTGGACGTTTGAACTTCTTTATCCTGCTCTCCAACCACGTCGATATCGGGCTCCTCCATGGAGCGTTGATCCAAAATCATAATCCCGCAATAAAAGAGGGAAAGCTCGCGCCTCAGAGCTGGATCACACACACACCCTCACATCCAAGCTGCGCTAATCATCTTATCCGTGCACAACAACAAAAAACATTAATAAAGAAAAAGACAAACACCCCTTGCTTTAATTCCTATTGAAGGAAGAGTGCGCTCCCTTCTCGTCTTTCATGTTTCACAAAGATAAATGTTTATTTTGATTATGAAAATAATCGCAAGAGGAGGGGCATTTATTTTAGTCCTGTAGGTGAAAGCACGGAGAAAGAAAGAAAAAAAAAAAACTCAAGATTTTTTCTCCCTTGTAACTCTACCCATTAGTGGATGAGAAGGAGGTGATGTCATTTTTTTTCCAGGAGAGACCAGACATCGCGTAGATTACACCAAAATCCGAGGTCACTGATGGCCAGATGGTTTAACGAAGGTTATATTTTTTTTTATTATATATAGTTAGGAAATTTGTCCTTTGCTACTTTTAAAATCAACTAGTAATATATATATATATAAAACAATATAATTAGATACAAAACATAATACAAAAATAAATCTCTTAATTTACATATAGGGTTAGGTTAAAATAATTTTTCATTAAATATGAATATGTTAAATAAAATTTGATGTGCTTTAAAGGTTAAAAGCCAAATAAATTGAGAAAGAAGAAGAAGCATTAAACAAGCCATAAAAGCGAGAACACGGTATTTTTGTCATTATTTGTGTTCTCTGTAGCGCAGGATCTATTGGGCCATATTATTCCAATTATGCTTCAAATATTTATTATAGGGTTAGGGTTATACATATATACACTATTATTTATTCACAACCATGAAGGCTGATCAAAAGACTACTAACTTTTGGGCCTGCTAGCCAAATTATATTTTCTAACTTCTCTTAAAGGGTACATATACATTTTAATAGTTTATAAAGTCTACATAGATGTCCTGTTTTTTAATTCACATTTTTTCATGATTTACTGCAATAAGTCTCTTATAAACACCTACTATGAACATTGAATCATGGACATTCCATCTTTTTTTAGTTGTTGAAGCTGAAACCTGTGACTCTTATCAAACTGGTAATGAATAGATACATTTCTAAATGGCTTGTATGAGTTTTTCCCACATGAAATCTGGAATTTATAAAAAAGAAATGACCCTGACGAGTGGTACGATCCTACCACTGCTTCAAACACTGTGTGAATTTATGTATTTATTGATAACCGTTTAAAATATTTTGTAAACAGTTGTAAGGCTTAACTAAACTAATTGTTGAGTACTGACACCTGTAAGGCAAATGATTCTCCCAGTTAATTAACAAAAAATAAATAAAAATGTATATACTGTATATATAAATAGGACGCCACTTCCACCTAGTGTTGATGTTGCATACACACTGCTAAGTTCGGAACCAGAATTTCATTACTGACCTGATGCAGTTCCACCGGCTGATACAGTATTATACACAAGAGGTGTCCAATCCTGCTCCTGGAAGCCACTGTACTGCAGAGTTTTCACCAACCATAATTAAACACACCTGAACCAGCTAATCACTGTTTTACTATAAGTTAGAAACTTTTAGGCATGTGTGTTGGAGCTAAACACTGCAGGATAATGGCCCTCCAGGATTGAGTTTGGACAGCCCTGTAATATACACACTGTTTAAGGGAGAAATCTTCTGGTTTTGGTTATCATATGATTACTCTGAATATGTCGTATTGTTCAGTTTAGTAGTATTGGCACAACATCGCTATCTAGATCAGGGGTCTCAAACTCAGTTGCTGGAGGGCCGCAGCCCTGCACATTTTAGCTTCAACCAAAATTAAACGCACCTCATTCAGCTAATGAGGTCCTTCATGCTTAATGGAATAGAGTTGGAACGAAATTGTGCAGGGCTGCGGCCATTCAGGAATGGAGTTTGAGACCCCTGATCTAGATGATCCTAGATGGATTGCCACCAAGGTCATTTTTTCCCTTGTGTAGACCAGTAAAGAGGATTTTTAACTAAAACCGTCATTTTTTGTTGATTCATGTACAAGCAGGGCCAAAAAATTGACGTTGGCGAGTATATGTAACAGTGTCAGTCGCCAGTTGACGGGTCAAATTTTTATGATGTTTATGGTCAAATTATAACAATGTAGTGAGAGCGGCACCTGCCTTACAACAGGAAAGTCATGGGTTCAATGCCCAGGGACTTTCTGTGTGGCGTTTGCATGTTTTCCCAGTGCTTGCGCGTGTTTTTCATCGGGTGCTCCGGTTTATGGGATGATTTTAAACTCTTATTTGAAAAAAGTACTAGATTTCTAATGTAATAAGTGAAGTTTAACATAAATCGAATTGCAGTAAAAAGAATGATGTGAAACAAATGTACTTAAGCAGAGTACTGTACAAATACCTCACTATTCTATACCAGGCAAGAAAGAACGCATGCATATGCCAGCTCGGTACTGCGACTGCCATCTAGTGGTAGCTTCCTGCAATGCCGCTCGCGCGGAGATTTTCAATCTAAAAAAAAAAAACAGCGGAAAGAAAGTCTCGAACAGGTAATCAAAAAACGCACACGTGCCACCTGACCCATAATTGCACAGATTCCATTTTGCATGAGAAATTTATAATATTAATGCAGAACTGAACAATTATGTTTGCAAACACGTATGTATTTGTACAAATCGCTGCACAATCATTTAATCATGAATTCCACACTCAAATTGAAAGGCATTGGTTTGTGGTTATTAAGATACGTCTATAAAATTTATCAAGTACACGGATAATTGTGCATGTACTTATTCATTATTTGGAGTCTAAAATCATTCCATATATGTAGGGTTGCCACCCGGCCCTTAAAATACTGAACTGTACCGTATTTTCGAGGTGTGCAGCGTGGTGACGTAAATCTGTCCACGTCTCATTAAATGTTCTGTTTTCTTCAGAATCTTTTCTATTCTTGCATTTATCCATGTTTGCCTACCTGGGGTTGTAAAGCTTGATCTGAATCGAATGGAATTTTAAATTTCGCTCCGTCGGATTTCGCAAGTCGGCAGTTAATGACGCATATTTTGAGCGACAGAAAAATTAAACACCATTTATTTTAATGTTACAAGAGCATCATAACCTTAGAATTTAGAATTACATAAAAAAAACCAAATAACTAAAATTAAATTAAATTCAATATTTATTACCCATTTTCCAAATCAACAGGAGCCGCAGCAAAGGGTTGAATCACTTGCTGCTTAGGCGGCTTATTTAGACGTTCGTAGTTGCTCACGAACTTTGTTAAGAAAGCATTATTTAGTGTGAGCACGTGTCCGAGAGCCGGTCACTCCGAGCCCCGAACAAGTTAGTGTAATTGACCCCAAACGGTGCCATGATATTGTCATTGACGTGTTCGCCTAAATGAGCAGTAAAATAAACCGATCGCCTTTTGAACCAGGCTAGATAAATGCATCGTTCAAAACAATAGCATTAGCAAATGGCTCTATAAAAAAACGAAACAAATAATGACCTAAATACAATTAATCACCAATAATGATAATGATGGTACTATTTTACTTAAATGTAGAAATATTTTGTAGATTATTTATGTGTAATTGTATTATCCTTAAAAGCAAATCGCATCTACCCTCTAATAATACGTTTAATTTGCACTTTGTAGTGGTTAAAAAGAAGAATGAATCCGGTTGATTAGAGAATATAGCTGAAGTGTAATTCAAGGGTTGACCAGTAGGGGGAACCCGATTGGTGCAAAGAGTAGCTGACACGAACTATGCTAAAATACAGCCCGGGGCACACATAGTAGCACGAGGCTATGTCTTGTATTTATTCTTAATTCTTCCTTTTACATGGATGCAAAAATAAGTAGCAACTAACCTATATAAATTCTTAGTGTAAATATCATCTACCTTCAACTAACACAGTGTAAATAGCATCTACCTTCTATCAATATTTAGTGTAAATAGCAATTAAAGTTACCGTAATCAAAAAATATTTAAACCAATTGGATCAAATTTGCCGCCACAGAATTCTACCTCTGATCATAAATACATTCAAAAATGAATATGCTGAAAAGTCTTTATTAATACATATTATCCAGTTTGAGATTTTAAGAAACAAGTAGCTTCATTAAAGAGAATATACTACAGATGTTTCTAAACTCGAAAAATTGAAATCATCAGATCATCTTTTAGAAGATTGCTGCTTGTTGTTGGTTCAGCAGCAATTTAATTGCACAAGTTGGTCTTACAACATTTGGCATTAAGTAACTTCTTGCACTCTGCCGGAAGCATGCATCCTTTGACTTCTTTTTTAGCTTGAGGAGATAAAGAACATCGAGCAATCAGTGGAAATACTTATTCACAAATCTCTATAATTAACATGCTTTATGTTGCATCAGTTGTTGATATTGAGCTAGAACGGTATTTATCATATTATCTAACTGATCTTTATTCAACCTGCTCTTATATTATGCTATAATGATCATAAAGAAAGGAAATAGAAAACATACTGCGAAATAAAAGCGAATAACCACTGGCACAGACTTCATTTGGATTACTGCACGTCACAATCGCTGGAATGCACTTAGGTACACTTTGTGAACAGCCGTTACATCTCAAAGCAGAACCTGTAACAGTTGGAGACCAAAAGCTACAATCAAATAATTATCATATTAAAGCACCTTTTTAAAAAGTAAAAAAATGTTAATGTGGTCATGAAAAAAACCCATGAAAAATTCATTTCACAAAAAGTGTTTATACTAGAACTATTAATGCAACATTATTTTATTTCCTGTGGTTTTCAAATGGGATGTTCAATGGCACATAAAGATTTAAAGCAACACTCATCAGAATCGATGCTGGGTCTGTCCCGGCATATATATGATCTTGAATCGAACCAAGGAGAACCAACTAAGTGAATCGGATTAAGTTGTAGTGGGTCACTATCGTTCGTTCCTTCCTTCCTTCCTTCCTTCCTACTTAAGGTCTGTATGAATGATTCAAATGTTCATGAATAAAACGCTAAATGTATACATCTTACAGCTCTGCTCGCATTTTTCTACATTTATTTCCATCTGTACTGTATATAGCTATATCTGTGTATGTGTAACGTTTAGTATATATGACATGCACAAAAAAGGAGGCATACAATTTGCTTAAGCCAGTTTAAGTTATTAGCATTACAAATTGCTCCACTAAATGCCCTATGGCTTACATGGCTTCTATTTACATATTTACATTCACTTCATTCATCTTTCCCACTCACCATCAGTCAGCATCAAGGCAACGAGGAGGGTTATGAGCAGAATCTTCATCTTTATTTTGCTGGCAAAAGGCTGTTAAAAAAAAGTCTTGCTGTTACAGAGTTACTACATATAAATAATAAACGTTAAGTAACTAAAGGATCCATTTAATAAGTATATCAAACATCTGAAATATGAACTACAAGTCTCCTTAATGAGTTTAATATTATAGACGAGCTTACCTTCTTACAGTCGTAGAAGAAAATAGCTTTGGAGGGTTCGATCCGCACTAGTTCTGCATCCCAATGGTTTTTCTCTCCTTTAAATATATCTGCTGTTACGTTCCCACCCCCTGATTTACAAAAGTGCTTCAAACATTGACTCATCAAACAACTCCTACAACTATAAAGCATCACTTAAGATTTGTATATATAAATATAAATATATATATCATTTTATAAATATTAGCTACAATTTATACATTTTAATACAGTATTAAATTGAACTAGTGCTCTCGCTGCTAACATCAACTGGCTGATTAGACAATTTTCAATTTTTAATGCAGTCATAACATTAAAACACCAAAACAGAACGGTTACTCAGTAAACGTGTACACCATGTGTCAGGATCTATGCAAATATTTATCAACTAATCACACTTTTTTGATTGTGTATTGTGCACAGTATTATTACTAATATTGGAAGTTTCTTAAACCCAAATTATTACTAGAAACTACAAGGAATTGAAATTCAGCAGAACGGTACTGTATATATTCAATCAGGACTATGTTTTTTTACGATTTGGGGCCATTGTCCTTTTTAGCCTCAACAACTAGACCCCTCAATTTTCGGGGCCATTAATAGTAAAGTTTTGTGTATGCTTCACCACTCATTTACACATGTCCCATTCCACTTTGCGTCATTAAAAAGGGAGAAAATGTTCATGGGAAGAAAAGGAAGAACAAAAGAGGGAATGGGAAAAATAAGGGATCGAGTAAAGCCAAATAATAATTCAAATCTTGTTTGTTTTTATTCCGCATATGCCAGCTTATGAATTTGAAGGCTGAGGTCAGAGCGCAGGGTCAGCCAGAATGTTCAACACCCCGGACCAACTGAGGATAAGGGCCTTGCTCAAGGACCCAATGATGGTAGCTTGCCTGATGCAAGGCATGAACCCCAACACTCTGATCACTGACCCAGAGCCTTACCATTGGGCCACCATAATAATAATAATAATAATAATAATAATAATAATACCTGCAATAGCGAAAGTATAGTGAAAGCACTTTTCTCAAATGACATTTCCCAAAGGTTAAGTACACACTGTCTATGTATCGTGTAGTTTGTCAATTCTCCTGTACTGAGTCAAAAGTTGTCACCTGCACAGAGCCCTGACCCCAACCTCACTAAAAAAAAAAAACAGATCTCCACAGCCACATTTTAAAAAGGAATGATAGGATCGCTTCTCCTTTAAAATCATTGGCATGCCAAAACAACAAATAGAAAACAAAAAAATCTGAATATTATGATAAAAGTATTGGATTTTTTCCATTCATTTAAGACAAACAAATAAGCCAAACACTGTTACATGTATAGTATGGACATACTATCGTAAGCGCTGCTATAAATGACACTAAGTGATCCTTCATTTCTATTTCACTGATGACCACCTTTTTTTTATTTTTATTTGGTAGATAAATGGCATTATATACTATTCTTCTCACAAATAACATTTGACCTGTTTAACACAATGTGCATATCTGCCCTGACACATGAATAAGCATCATCATGCTGCATCTTCTTTCTATTGACAGTGTAAATATCTACCTTGTAATTTGTACAAACATTCCCCATAGGGTAGATGATATTTACACGCAATTTTTAGACGTTAGAAGGTAAATATCTATCTTGTGATGTCGATAAACATGGTGTGTAAATAGCGTCTACCCTGTGGAATATTTCAATATTTCATTGTTTTCCTCTTAAATCTTCTCCCTAACCCTTCTTTATAAATCTATATTATATATAATATGTATTATGTTATATTTCATTTTCATGTTTTATCCTTCACCGTGTCAGCTCGGCCTCACATGGGCATCAGTTGTTTGAATCTTACTGTGCCTGTCTGACCTTCCACATACACACACTGACACTTTTGTTTGTCTTAATCCTCTGCAGGACGTTTTTTAGAATCGTGCATGTTATGGTACAAAAAGACAAGACTTAGTCAAGGTTCATACACAACGGTCAACAGCTGACGCAGCAGAGATTATCAGAGACTTGGTTCTAAAAGTACGTTATACTTTTGATAATAAACCCAATTTCTGAACTCTTTCCTGGTTTTTCGTCTCTTAATCTTGGCACTCTGGAGTCAACGATCTGCCAGAATATTTTCCGTCGTATAAACGGCTTTCTAAACCCAAATTATACTACCAAAACAGGGGGGGGGGGCGTCTTATACGCCGGGTACAGAAAATGGTGAAGTCGCCAAAAACATGTTAAAAAGCCTACCGTGTGCTGCATACAGTGCACGCTGCTCAGCCAATCCTGGTGCCGATGCACTCTTGCTGAATAAAGCCTACTCGGATTGTAACGGCGCAGACTGAAGATGTCATAGCCTCTGCCGTGTACTATATATACACTACAGTCTTCTACTTCTTCTACTACCGTATCGGCTTGAATATAGCGAATATAAATATAACAGAAATTATAAATATAAATATATTTTTTTCCGAAAACACAATATCAAAAACAGCACTCGCGTTATTTTCGCAGTCTTGCATTTGAAATAGCGCCTGAACGTCGATTAACCAGTTTGGCCACCAGGAGGCGACGTAGAGCATTTTAAGATTTTTTTTTTCTGTCCCTTTGTAAACGTTTAAACGTCCGAGTGTAACAACGCGCTGAATCAGTGTTAGTGCTTTAAACTCGTATTGTTTTCTTTTATTCAACCGCCTACTATAAATAGAAATTTGTTTTAGAATTATTATTGATGACTATTTTATTATTGTTATTATTAGTTAACATAGGCCTAGGCCCTAACATTATTCAACATGTTTTGTTGTAACAGTAAAATTTTAAGTTATTCATTCATTGTATT
>JAOUQX010000010.1:2409360-2425201 GCA_028566295.1 Liobagrus marginatus | reverse complement strand
TCAAAGCATTTCACTGTATGTTGTACCACGTATAATGTACATGTGACCAATAAACTTTGAAACTTGAAACTTGTTGACCTCATTATTATTATTATTATTATTGTGGGGGGGGGGGTGCCAAAGCTTCCCCTAGCAAATAAAAAAAATAGGGAAAAAAATGTTGTGGTCAAATTATGGAATGTATGGAGATAAACACTAACACTAGTTTTTACATGTCCTCTCAAGCGGATTAGAAAAGGTTTAAACCACCCCTTACAATCCGATCACAATTTAACTCGGATTGGGCCAATTGAATCCGATTGACCTGTTTACATGTGAGTTTTTTAATCCGATCGTGCCTATAGGAGTATTACAATTGGATTACAGAATCGGATTACATGGCTCATGTAAACGCACCTACTGTTACCTGTATAGTATGTCCTTTGAAGCGCTACAGCACTGCTGGAAATTACACGAAGTAAGCCTTCATCTCTATTTGACTGACAACCACCTCATCATTTTTATTTGGTAGGCAAATGACAATAAATGGCTCTGCTAACAAATAGCATTTTACTATACTACAGTGTAAACACATTCCGCGATGTTACATAGCTACATCTTTATATTGACACAGTGTCAATATCTACTTTCTAACTTCAATAAACATTATTTTTTTTAAAATGTACCCTCTATCAATATTTAGTGTAAATAGGAACTATTTATTATTAAAATTCAGTTTAAATAGTATTATAGACATCTCACCCTGGGAAGAATTCATTTCAGGGCGGTAGTACAAACAATTTTAGGTAGGGAAAAAAAAACATCGATACGCCTGCTACAGTTTGCGCTAGATATCCAGAGAATTCTTGTATTAAACGAGTCATGCATTAAATTATATACTTATATTATTATCAATTTACTCACGGCATTGTTTTATTCGTTTATTTAATTTAGGAAGTCTGAACTGACAGGGGATTGAGCGCGGTTGACTGTAATGCCCGCCCACAGAGACAACGGATTGGTCTACTTTCATTGTGTTACAATTCACAACTTACTATATCACTACATGTGTTTTTTTTATTGCTCGTTCTCTCCCACCATAATTTACGGGCCTCGGGGAGCGACTGTGAATATGAGGGCGACTCCAGTAACTTCCGGGAGAGGTGGGATGTCGGAACAGCAGCAAGCTCTAGTGGTTAATGGAGTTTGGCTTATCCTCACAGTTCCACAGTACCAAAGACGGGGACGCGAGCTCACAATCTCACACAAGGATAGCCACCAGCTCAGAGCCTGTCCTTTATGTCCTAAGATGGCTGCCAGCTCACAGCCACAATCCAAGTTGACTGCCAGCTCAGTCACAAGCAAAATTGACTGCCAGTACACAGCTCCAATCCAAGATGGCTGCCACAACACAGCCAAGATTTATATTCTATACTCACATCCCAGGAAACCTGACCCAGTCTTCCAGTCTCTCTAAAAGTATGTTATGATCGACATTGTCAAACGCAGCACTGACCTCTAGTAGTTCCAGGACTGATATTTGGCCACAATCCAAATTTTGGTCAATGTAATTTACTGTCTTCATGCACGCTGTCTCTGGGCACTGATGCAGTTGGAAACCAGAGTGAAAATTGTCCACATGTCTATTTGGCTGTTTTCCAGAGTCATCCTTGGGTGCTGAGTCCCGGAACTGTTCTAATGTCACAGTTGTCTGTAATAAGCTCTGTGGGCCAAAAACATGTCCATAAGCAATGGTTGTTGTGGCTGCACGGTGTTATCAGTGTCCTTGTGTCAACCACATGACTATTTCAGAGCTGATGTGAAGTCCTGTGGTCATACGTAATTTGTCCAGCTCCAGCTCCAAGGGAGAATCACAAAGTTTGCGTGGAGTCATCCAGTTTTTAAAAATATTATTATAATAGAGCAAATCTGCTTTTGTCTTCATGCTCCCAAGTAATTTTGATTAAAATTCATTGAAAATGAAAATCACATACACACAATGAAATGTTTTTATTCAGTATATCCCAGCTTAGGAATTTGAAGGCTGGGGTCAGAGTTCAGGGTCAGCCAGGACATCTTTTAGAAAAAGCTTGCTCTTGGTTCAGCAGCAACTTAATTGCATAAGTCACTATTACAACATTTGGGTAATCAGGACAGTTCTGTATGAAGTAGCATTGTCCCTCATCCAGGCATCTTTTGAATTCTTTATGGGAGATGAACATTGCGTGTTCTGAGCAAGTGCTTATTCACAACACTATATAATTAACTTGCTTTAAGCTGTAGTAGCTGGTGTTGAGCTAGGAAGGTATTTTTCATAATATGGGATATCTAAGTAAGCTGGAACGCTGGGGGCTCTTTTGGGCCCTGTGCTCACTCACTGCCCGGCCCCGTGGCGTTCAATCGGCATTTGCAATTAAACATGAGAATTGGCAGGTCTACCACTGGCGGACTTAGCACTGTGCTTTTTAGACGAGATCAGGTTCAACCTGAGCAGATGTGAGAGCGTTATGCCGCCTGTAACATTGTTCAGCAAGGCCGGTTTGGTGGTGGGTCAGTGATGGGGAGGCATATCCATGATGGGACACACAGACCTCTACAGGCTAGACAATGGCAACCTGGCTGCTATTAGGTAATAGGTTGAAATCCTTGGACGCATCGTCAGACTCTGTATTAAGCTCTAAAATTTCATTTGTATAGTAACGGGAATAAAGGCAAGGTTTTAACTAGAACATCACTACAAACATGCAGTTTACTCATTACAGGTGTAAACGGTGGTTCCTGCTTTAGTCTTAAAGTTTGGCCAATGTACGCTGGTTTATAATGTTCCACTTATATAATCGCTTTTAGCCTCACCAAAACCTCAATTTTGTTGGTTATTTTTTCCCCTCCCAAAAACATTTTAAATTTAAACATTACTTCCGTCATTTTCATAGACTAGTGAGCATTTAAAACTAACATGTTCAGTCACTATCCAGATGCTTGAGGTTTCAAAAAAAAAAAAAAAAAAATCTAAAGAAGAGTGCCAGGATCAATCAATTCATACACAGTCTATTTAAGAAGCAGATTAACACTTATTTCTAAGTGTTTAAATTCTCTTAAGATTAAATTATGTTTAAGAGGGGGTATTCCGTACTAATGTAGAATTAGGCAAACTACATTAACATAAACTAATATTTGGAGGGCAACGGCTACATATGTCCACACTGATTTCAGTCATGGCTCTTGTATTGGTTTACTAAAACGTTTTGCAAAACTCATGGTGTATAGCCCTTGCTATCAGAGCTAGAAAATATTTTATGGCTGAAAACAAGAAAAACATTAATGGTCCAGCAAATATTCCATTGATTTAATTAAGTGGGAAAGAAACATGCTATATGGCGCTACCACCAACTGGAGGGAACTAATGCGATAATGTACTGATTGGTTATTTTTAAATACACAAGAAACTTGTCATGGGCTAAGAAAGGAAATAATCACAAGACCTTATTTTTAACCATTTGCCTGACTTAAAACACAAATTATATACACAGTACACTATGAAATACTGTTATCGCAATAATATTTTCTGGATAACACTTTACAATAAAGTTCATTGGTTAATTATATTAACAGGAAGTACTAATGAACTGCACCTGGACAGCATATGCAAATCTTTGTTCATGTTAATTACAACATTTATTAATACATTATTAAACTCTGGTTAACATTAGTTACTGCAATGTGAACTAACATGAACAGCTGTATATTGATGTTTCACTGTGACAAACATATTGCTGATGGTTACTTTGTTAGTTAATACAAATGATTAACTAATGAACCTTATTGTAAAGCGTTACCATTTTCTGTAATGCGCAGCCGACTTTGGAATTATTTCAGCCCATTTTATAGTACGACACCCACTGTAGCAATAATTCTAAAAACAGCATTCTGTGTGTTGGTTAATTCAACAAATACTAAAGTTCAAAGTTCACTACTCATTACAGAATTTAATCTTTAACCAAATTCAACATTTAAATTTACAGTATAACTTATGTAAAAAGGAATCACATGCCACAATAGATAAAACCAAACCAAACAGCAGGTTAAGATAATAGTAATATGCATGCAGTTAAGGCCTCAATAGGCTACACATCATTTACACAGCAAACAGTCAAAACAAAGGGCAAAATCAAACCACTTCTACAAGGGTCACAGTCTCTGAAAGGTTGTGTCGACTCAACGTTTATAAATTAGAAAGGTGCTTTTTGTTAGGGCACAAAGTCTGTAAATGTCTCCCCCAAAACCACATACTCAATAATAAGTTCAAATTGTAACAGGGGAAAAGTGGCAAATATATCAAGGTCATTAATATTAAGAAATACTCCAGAAAGATCTTTGACAAACACAGACAGTACGGGGACATTATAATTTTTTAAATATTTATTTATAAAGCTAATAAATGCTTTTATACACTATTGCTTTATAGGAATATTCTAGAACAACAAAAGGAGTTCTAGAAGTTCAAAATTAAACTAGGCCACTTCTGAGAAGAACGTTCCAGAAACGGAATTCTGCAACATCCTAAAACCCAGCTCGCTTGCCTTGTGAGAGGAGCGGGAGAGGTTCCCCACACTTCAAACACTTGGAAGTAAAGTTGGCCTCCTTCCGAGGAATGTTCCAACACTGCAGACAGCGGACACCGTACTTCTTATACCTGTCATGGTTAAACCGGAAAAAACAACAACAAAAATTTGATTGTTCTTTTTATAGCCTGGAATATAAATAGTATAGCATATAGGAATGAATGTAATTCAGCTGGAAAAAAGTTTTGACTCACAGCTGTTCTAAATGACAAGCGTTACAAAGCTTTAAAAGAAATGGTTTTTAAACGTTTACAAAGTCAGCATCAAATCAATCTCACCGGATCCCACAGGCATTGCAGAGTGGAGTACCGTCTTCTGCATCTCGCCATAAAGGAGTCTTCCTCGTGCAACATGACGCACACGTTTTCTCTGAACAGCAAGAATCACATGAGCAGAATAAATATTTCATCAGCACCAGCGAAACACGATCGTTACTTCGGTAATGCAGAGTTTGGATAACGTAGCCTAAAAAGGCGAAAGAGGTTAGAACAGTTCAAGATTTTTCACTAAAGTTCAACAGCAAAATTAGCCTCAGCCAGGTCTCAACCAAGTTATCCTGTAAAACAAGAGCACCATCTGCTGTTGAAATATGGTTATTACACATGTTAAAGGCCTTATTTGTAAAACTTACCGCACCGAATGGACAAATCACTCTCATCTCCTGAACTGCTGGTTTGCTGGGAATGCCGCAGTGATCTGGACCTTGAGCTTCTGCTTCTCCTGCTATGCCCACAAAGCTTGCTACATAACAGACCAATGACATTGAGACTAGGCTGGTCAGCAGGGAAACCAAGCAAGCATACACATACATGATCTACAGTAACCTGTTGTGACAATCTGTTGGGGTTTTTTTTTATTCTTCATTAAATGTAATCTTTAATATTTTTTTTCTTCATTAAATGTAATCTTTAAAATGGCCTGTGATCTGTAATAAATGATTACGGCATCACCGCTGACCTGTACAAGTATCATGTAAGTAAATAAACCCCCCAACATGAATATAAAGACTTAAATTGGGGCTGCATGGATTTGTGATTTGAAAGGTTTATCATTTATGTATAACGGTCATTTAAAAAAAACAAAAAACAAACAACAAAAAAACACCCCTATTGTGTTGTGTAGAGCTCGTGCTTGCCTGTAGTTGGGGGTGATGTGGAGGTGGCACTGATCTGTGCTTTTCTCCAGCTCTGTGTGCATAGTGAACGCAACACCCTGAAGTCCTGGATCATTTAAATCAGGGCTACGTGCAGGGTGAGCCTGCTTCCTAGGCGTCCTTCTTCTGTTACTGCACGTGGCCTGGGCAGAGATCGCTGTGCGAGTCTTTTCGGCCTCCTGCCGCACCTCATCCTCCATGTTATTGTTTAAATCTTTTCTTGATGGTGAGGTTTCTGACATAAGTGCATGTTCATGTGTTACATTTTCTATATTAAAAGAAAAGCGTGGCTCTTCACTTTTTTCAGCAACCAGAGATGACGCAACGTCAACAGAGCTTACTTCAGAACTTGGTGCAGCATCCGATACGAAGGAAACACCTGCCATTTCGTCGTCACCCTCACCCTCAATAGAGTGTTCATAAATTTCCACTTTTTTCGTCAGGTCAAGGGGTAACACTGATGTGTCACTGAAAGAACACTGGTCAGGCATATCTTCGGGTATTAGCCTGCTGGAAAGTAAACCGTCCTCTCTGGTCTTGGAAATGAGCTCTGAAAGACCAGCTTCTGAGTCACTTTCACTGTTTTCACTAATGCTTTGACTTGACCGGCGATCCGGTGGATCGGTTATATACGGAACAGAGCAGGAAGCGTCAGACTCCATGGCATATTCGTTTGTGTCAGCCATCATGGACACAGGAGAAGTGGAAACAGTTGAAGGAACTGACTGCCATTCTTGTATGGAACGTTTGTCCTCAGTTTTAGTGTCCGTTTCAGTTTTGTGGACTTGCAAGTCTTCTTCTACAGGGGGTTGTTCACCAGACTGGAGCAGCCTCTCACACTGGAGGTTTATGAGACTCATCGCCTCCCATGGACTGTTGCTCCTCATAGAAAAGGCTCCAGTAAAGCTAGGCTGGGTTTGGACAGCTCCAACTTCCTGAGAATTGTGCTCAGTGTTTATAAAGTTTGTCTCTTTGGTGCTTTCTTGGAGCTGTTCCGCATCCAGACTGTCTTGACCTGGTGGAGTAACAAGCTTAGTGGCTTCCTGAAGTAGGTGCAAGATAGAAGACTGAGTCATGCAAAGATCTTCGGATTCCATGTCCTCTTTGGTACCTGCTGAGGTCTTGGGGCAGTTTGAGAGATCAGCTGGAGTGTTAACTTCTGAACTCATGCTTCCTTGACTGTTTTCTGGGATAAATAGAATTGATTTTTTTAAAAATACATTCTCGATACTGCCAAAACCTTTGACATGGACCGTCTTGGCAGTAAACGTAAACAGCTATATCAACATGATCAAAACCATTCAATTACAATGTGTAACTTTTGCCTATAACAGCAGAATCAGGTCGAACATTGTCCGCGTAAACACAGCATGAGGCATAGAATATGATCTGACCGTTAACATTTTTAAGATATACAGTAAACATTTCTGACATTTCTTGACACAGTAAACAAGCTACAACACTACACTATAATTTATACAGAATTCATGTTTATTTCTGATTAAAAACAGATTAACGTTACAAGATATAAACATCGAGTCGTAGTCGCTATTAACTTCATAGGCAAGCTTAAATATTTTTTGTAATATTTACATATATATTTATATATACATATATATCTAACAATATATTATAGTTAATAATTAATTAAATGAATTATTCATTATTAAATATTTTTTTGCTTAAACATTTAATTACTTGATGCATCTTATTAAACATGACCAGTTAACAGATTTACCCTGCAGCCATATTTATGTAATAGACACTTGCAATTGTTAACAAAACAATAGTTGCCATGGTTAATGACCCAAAGTAGGAATGAGAATATTGTGTAACAGCTAGCTAATCCATTGCAATTAACCATAACTAATAAGTACATGAAATGACCCAAAACAGCATTCTGTTATGTTAGTTCATGTTCAATAATGTCTGTAATTATCAATGACAATTATTCAGCTCGGTATTCGTTCTTTCCAAATTAATCCGAATTTTAAACCAGTTGCCTAAATTAACGATTTAATTGACTCACTCACTACAACAGGGAATCGCTGCCGCCTTGTGGCGGTTTTAATATTAACATTTTACTTTCTTTCTATATTCTTAATTTCTCAGTCATGTTAGAATTTGATAAATTGTTATACCCAAATTTAATTAAGTTATGAGGTATATAAGCGCCGAACATGTTTTTAAAACAGATTCAAGGTACAAATAGCAGCAGAGTAGGGGCAAATGATCAGGTAAAGAAGATGCCATTCAATCAATAAATGTTTTAAAGACCCCAGTAATTCAAGAAATAACTAATTAAATAACACCACAAAAAACGATTATTTAAATTATTTAAAAAATTATAAAACATAACCCACCTTCAATTCAAGCAAAATCTATGCCATTGTATATAGTTGACATACAAATATATATAGTGCATATATTTATACTTTTAACTCACCGTTATGAAGGTTTGAAACGCAAATAAAGTCGTCACAAGTTTTGTAATGTTATGTACCGTAACGAACGATTCTATATTATTAAAATACGTTTGGGGTTTTTTTTTATACCGTTGTTACAATGTTACTTTTTCTGGGCGATTATATTAAAGGTTATACGCGCACTTCAAAGCACTAGAGGCGGCTTCACTGAGTACAGCAATGCTACAAGTGTTGTGCCGCTTTACATCGAGGCGTCGAAGTTTTTAATTGAAAACTGGTAAAAGGTCACAATGAATCAGTGTTTTGAAGCGTTTTGTCGTAACAAATGGGTTAATGGTCCGTTCTGTGACGCCAGAATCTTCGGTTCCGAACACAAACACGTGACTGTTTCGTATTCTCGTTGAAAATAAGAGCAAGTTACAGTGCGCGTTAAATGTCCTTCTGGCTGATGAATTAAAATCAGTGCTATTTAATTGGTAGCATGTTACCAGACAAGAAACGTACCGCCACAGTACCGAGTGAGAAACATACTTAAAATGGCAGAGAAATAAGTCGAATTTTTTTAAAACGTCAATATAACACTGTAATAAATAAAAAGAATCTTTGACCACAAGATGTCACAAGTTCGAGTACCATTTACGCCTTGGTTATGTGGCAAGTCTCAATGCCTCACAAAGTTTCCGGTCAATCATAAACTGTTACAATGTGGCTTTTCTGAGGCGATTTTAACTGCGCGCGCGCGCGCCCTCGCACCATCATAAAATACATAAACGCTACAAGGATTAGCTTCCAAACCCCCACCTGCTAATAAATTCAACACCCTTTAAAAATTCCCTAGAGATTTGTACAAATTATATGGAAATACAGTATACATAAAAAAAACCATTACTGGTTCTACAACCACCACCCTCACAATCATGCCCCCAAGCACCATCACAATTAAGCTACTAGCACACACACTTCTAATACAATAAACTACCTTCAAATCTCGTTGAGCTCCACCCCAAACGAAACATTTTATCAGTCATCATCTCGAATATAAACTACCCCTTACCTAATAAAAACTATTTTTGTTGTTTTTATATCCAAGCAGTGTTTTCCAGTACATTTACATTTTTAAAACGCGCAGTGGCGTCACATGAGGATAACTTGTCACATGACGTCCAGGTGTGGCTAGTTTGAGACGTAGCTCGTTAAAGGCAATTTTATAGTTATTTATATAGATAAGCAATTATATGTTAAAGAAAGTCTTCTTAATGAGAAGAAAGCAACTGTTAGCTGGTACTCTTTAGTGCTTATATTTATTTAAGTTTAGTGTCTGGCTGTTATTGTGGTCACAGTTGTTTTTCGAGTTAACACGTGACTGCACCTCAGACTACCCCCACCCAACATAGGTGTATGATCTCACTAATACTCTACTGTGGCTAAAAGAGCAAATCCCCAGTCACACTTCAATTATTAGTGGGAAGCCTTTTTGGAATTGTGGAGGTTATTATAGGAGTGAGAGGATGATCAAATAAACACATGGAGGTGACGGTCAGGTGTCCCAATACAACATTTTGTCCATTATAGTGTATCTCTTAATTCTTACCCGAGTATACATTTATTTATGATTATATACATTGCACATTATCATTTGTTTGTTTAATTATTTATTCATTCATTTATTTGACAAGTACTATGTAAAGACTCCTGTGAGTCAGCTGCTTGCTTTAACAGTTTGGTGGGTTTAGTTGTTACGTATGATCACAGTGGGGTTCCGTGATTATTAAACGGTCAAATGTTCTTTCACAACTCTTAAAGCTGACTTTACATGGAAAAAAAACACCATAAAACGTCGATGTTGTCTTGTTTTGACTCAATTACACAGACAAAATGATAACTCCATGTCCATCGTTTCGAACACTGGTTTCGGAAGAATTCTATCTAACCTCAACCAACCACAGTTACAGCAATCAGCCCTTTACAAAGATGAATGTGAATTAAATAAACACTTAATAGTGAAAAAACAAGATTCAAATAAAACACTACAAAAACTGAATACATGGAAAAACAACATTCATCTTGTTAACAGTTTCATTTTAAACACCTCTATAAGGAAATATAAAATTGTGCGTCTGACTGATGCACATAACACAAAATGTCACCCTTGCTATCTTTGAAAATGTTTAGAATGAGACAGGAGAATTTCCATAATTTAAGACTAGAATTTCCCACCCAAGCTGTTAAACCATCTAACAACAGTTCCAAAAGGCAGTTCTATATTCCTGGCTAAAAGGATCAAGTGCTTGTTTTTTTTTTTTTTATCCGGATGTTTTGTATTTCAGAAGAAATCTATGTGGCTGGAGTCTCTAAACATGAGAAAACTCCTCCTGATATAAGGTGTATTCCCATGTTTGCTCGGCTTTAACGTCAACCCGCTTTTCTCAGTGAGGTTTGGGGACGTGACCATCGACATAGAAGTTCCGGGTCACCTTGGGAAGGGTCAGCTCGATGCCATCCAAATCTGGAGTCAAAATGATCTGACAACCGAGACGGGAGTTCTGCCGCAGCAACGGGGCCATGTCCAACATGTCGTCCTCCCTTTAAAGGGCAACACACAAGATGCACAGTACATGTAAAGGAATGATCTAAAGTTCCTTTTTTTTAGTGCTAGAAAAACTATTTTTAAACTTATAGAGGAGGAGAAAGTCTATTCTTGTATATTAATATAAAAGATAAATAAATGCATACATTGATTACATTTGTAAAACTTAAGACACCTTAATGTACAATCATTTGATAAAACGTGCGGTTACAATATATGGCCAAAAAACATGTTTTTTTTTTAACATCCTATTTCAAATTTACTTTCACCTTTACTCCTATAATAACCTGCACACCAATGAGAGAGGCCTTGCCAAAGGTGTTCAGTGGGGTTATGCCCGAAATCTTAATAACACACCATGCCTTCATGGGGTTCAGGGGTTTTGTGCACAGGGGCATTGAGAGGCAGAAACAGTGTTTGGGTCTCTTAAGGCGGACGTACACGGTGCGATTTTTGCTTTCATAAGAGCTCACATGTATTGGATCAATTGGATGGAAATCGTTGATGCTCGTACGTCCGCGGCTCGTATCGTGTGTGAGGATTTACAAGCCGAGCAGAGTGCCTTCCCGACCTCCCGATCATTTTTAAACATGTCAAAAAAGTTCGGGAGCTATGGGTTTCCAATCATGACGTGTGCGGTTGAACCAGTCAACCTGTCCATCTACCTGAAGTTGACCAATCAGGAGCTAAGGGGTTTTTTTTAAGACTGATTTGTTAAATATAGAATTGTCTTCATTTCTAAGTACAAGGCCTATAACTGACCTATATAAAAGCTAAAATCATAAATTATATGAATGAATCGCTTCCTCTTTATAAAGTCCATATATTAGTTCGCCTTGAATACTAGCCGGCAGATATGCCATCACCTCACATCACTGACTCATGCCTTATTCCCATGCGGTGGGAGAAGCGATTTGTTTTTACCTGTCCATCAGCCTAGATGTGAATTAAAAATAGGGATTAAAGGACTTTTAAGAAATAAACGTTTCGCTTTATTACAACACCAAAGGGTCTGTTTATCTGTTTTATTTAACAGATCCCTGTTTAAGGCGCTTAAGGGGAGGTTGCGCATGCACAGACAGAGGGATTAGGGAGCTTTTCTGTTCTGGTATGGCGAGGAACTTCGTGCGATTACTTCGGAAATCTGCAGGTCAGAAAATCATGTCGTATATCACTGCGTCCGTACGGTTTTCAGATACACTCACCCTTGTGGAGGTGTGCGTGCACATACTATCTTCCGACCGTCAGAATTGGAACCGTGTACGCCTGCCTTTAGTTCACATCAAGGGAAGTCTTAAGGTTACCATCCTCAACAACTTTGTGGAAACAGTTTGGGCAAGACACACTTACGTGGGTGTGCCGTAACGGTCTACATCATTTTTTGCCGATATTGTGTACAAGAAAGGTACTGTGTGCTGAGTTAAAGGAAGTGAAATAGTTGAAAATGCCTACATGTCTATTATATATTGAGCATTACCTTTCGTCAGGTATTGGTAGCTTGTCATAGTACTCAAAATTGACATAAACATGGCACGTAGAGCAAGCCAATGATGCTTCACAGGCCCCTGGAAAAGAATGCAGAAGAACGAGTTTATCATCATCCACCAATTCAAAATGCAGTCTATGCAGCCTCTGGAAGTAGTGACTCAAGGGTTTAGTTTGCCTGATGGGCCCTTAAACTTTGAAGCACCTAATTTGATTTAAAACGGGAACATCGCACAGTTCATGTAATGTATTTTGTTATGTTTTAGAACACCTGAGGCTCGCATTGATTTTATTAGCATGGGTTTCTATTGCATGATGTCAGAATGGCCTACAAACAATGAAAGTGTTATAAAGGTTATAATAGTTCACCTTCCAGTTCGATGCCGTGTCTGTGCGCCAGATATAGAACGTTGTCTCCTACTTTTGCCTTCACCGGTACCCTTCGTCCAGCTCGGTCAATAAACACCACATTAACCCTGCAGCAGAAAGCATTCACATCAGTTTAACCTTTTAATTAGACGAGGCATTTAAAAATGGCACCTATGACACTGTATAATACGTTAAGTAAGTTATATTGCAGTTATGTTATGATTGTGTATTGTAATAATAATGTTTTATTTACAGTAGATTCAACGTTAACGATTGTAAGTTTTGGATTATGTGGTTTATTTGATGGATAAATATTTTGTAAACGCTGTAATTTTCCTATCGGTGATTGGTCAAGAATGATGGAACTGTAAAATATTTTTTTTTAGAATATAATAAATTGTGCCACAATCAAAATCTTGTGAAATGTTTTTATACTGTATGGATGTTAAGATTAACAGGAGTATAAAAATAAACAACGATCCCACGGATTGAATTGTATGTATGTCCATTTTTTATGAAAAAGGAAAGTTGAGGTGACGCACACATCCTCATCCGGTTGAAGGGACGCTGTACCCTCCTCACTCTGGAGCTGATCTAAGTAAAAGAAAATAAGGTTAAGGTGCCTAGTAAGTTCACTTATTCACCCAATAAGTGTTTGGAAAAGATATTTTATAAAAGAACTTGGGATAAAGCTACACACTGACACAAAATGTAATTGTGTAAATAACACTAAATAGTACACAGTGTTAGTGTTGAACTGTAAATTATTTATGACAATTCTGGAAAAGAAAAGCGGGACGCTATCTTCAAGAGAGATCATATCCCTGGGTGGAAGTATCCTATTCTATGATGATGGAGAAAGTAAACATGAGTAGCAGTGAAGTATCAGTAATGCTGAATGAAACTCAGTTTGTGGACAAATCCTTACATTTCTACATCCCTGTCAGCAGCACCAATATCAAAACTGATGAGATAGTTTGAAGGACAGATTATAGAATTTTGGTAAAGCTCAATGCTACATGTACAGCATTTGGCAGCCAGACACCCTTATACAGACCAACTTACATTTATCTCATTTAAACCACTACATTTAAAGGTTAGGGCCTTACTCAAAGGCGGCTGCGTAACATTACTGAGAACTAGCTTCATCGCTTTATGCTGATGACCACTCAAGATGAAATGAGTCTGCCACGGAAAAGAAGCACGCGCGTGTACCTCGCTACACTTTTCAATACTTTATTCTGTCTTTGATAGTAAGTCAGTTCACTCACTTATTGAAGTCTGTAACTGTCTGCTAGGCGCTGAGAAACGGCGACCCGGCTTTGTTATCGTGGCACCGTTGCACATGTTTAACCGGTTAAACGGACAAGTACGGCACTGCGGTGCAATTTGAGCTAATCTTAAACTCAGACCGACACTCGACCGGACTGCAGCGGCGGCCGCCATGACAGCGTTTGGTCACGTGACTCCGCTTCTTCTTTCCTCGTGAATATAGCGGATTAGATATGTTCATCGCCATCTAGGGGCCAAATGCCAAATGTCACATCAGGCTATCAGTTAACTATAGCGCATCGGTTTCTTTTTTCATTCGCGTAGAACAAAAACAAACCCTTTATCGCTATACAGTATGTGTTTTTGTATTGAATTGAAAATGAATTGCTATCACAGCCAAAAAGCATTCTAAAGTGAATTTTGCTCATTTTAGGTACTGTTGGCTTTTAAATGAGATTCAAATGTGTCTTGTTGCTGATAATACTAATGCTTTCCTGGAAATCACCACAAAAGCAATTTATTTCGTCAAATACTAATTACCAAAAACAGTGTGCTTTCCTGACTCTAGACTAGCTCTGAGATTGAAATGAGATTGAAATGATGATTATTTATTTTAGTGACTCAAGTTATAACTAACCCTGCTCAAACCTGTAAACAAAACTGGACAAACTGAGATTTTTCTAATAAAATTTTCTTTGCCTAACTATCATTAAAACTGTTTCACTTTAATTGAGCCGCCTGCCCAAACCTGTATTAATTTATTGCATTTCGTTCCTTATTTAACCGCTAGATGTCGCCAAAACAAAGAAAACCCGTGTAAAGAGCTAAAACGTAAAATATGAGCACATAAACATGGACAAAGAAAAATAGAATGAAAACATCGAATATAAGCCAATAATCTCTTTACATATTTATTAATTACTCTGTTTATTTATTTATTCATTTGTTTGCTTATAATGGTTAATGGTCCGACCATGAATCTGAATTACTGAAGTGTGTGCGTATGTGTGTGTGTGTGTGTGTGTGTGTGTGATTATTATCACACACATATTTAGATGTTTAGACTATGAGAGTTCAGATGCAGTAGAATGAACGGAGAGCAGATTAGACAGAAGCAGCCATAATCATTGAGAGCCACACAGGCCCTTTGTTTCACCTGACATAATTATTGTTTTGAACAAAGAATTTTATTGCATATATTTATGAAGAATTTGAATCTCTGTAACTTAATGTGGAAAAGAATCACAACAACATATGCATTCAGTCATACATTTACACTATGTACACTTTTGTGTACTGTACATATTTGTTTACTAAGTTTATGAGCACCGTACCACCTCACCCACATTAATCAGAATGAGAACACTATTATTCGGCACATCACACCCACACACACCCCTACCCTAACCCTAACCCTTTTTTGTCCACACAATTTAAACATTGTTACACACGTTCTACATATCCACCCATCCAAACACTAGGACAGGGTGCCAACTCATCACATGGTTTGTGAAAAAGTATGTTAACCACCGAGCCACTGTGCCCCTCCCTTCTTGTTTTTTCCACACGATTCATTTTTTGAATACAATTGGGGTTTATTTGCCCACATAATTTTTAATCATTGTTTTGACTGAACTCTAAACTAAACCGTTAAACACTGACGTATCACCGATTTCTGTTACACTCATGCCCGTATTCGCCATGAAATTCCATCTACGTGTATAGTAAAATGATATTTTTTATTGTAAACAATTGTAAATTCACAGTAATTCCATGTCAACTTTCCACTTATGTATATTGCATGTACTTATGTACTAAGCATATGGCTTATATTACTTATGCCAGGGGTGGGCAAACTACGGCCCGCGGGTCACATACGGCCCGTTTGCCTTTTTCATCCGGCCCGCCAAAGATTGGTGCGGAAATGCTCAAATCAAATATCATAATT
>JAOUQX010000010.1:2339183-2371619 GCA_028566295.1 Liobagrus marginatus | reverse complement strand
ATCATTGGGTACATCAACAAATGTTTTTAATTCCGCATATCCCAACTTATGAATTTGAAGGCTGGGGTCAGAGCGCAGGGTTATCCAGAACATGCAGTTCCCCTGGAGCCACTGAGGTTAAGGGCCTTGCTCAAGAACCCAATGATGGTAGCTTGCCTGGTGCAGGGCTTGAACCCAGACCTTCTGATCACCTGCCTTAGCATTGAGCCACCACATCAACTTTCTTTGACAATAAGGAATACTTTATTGCCAGTGCAAAGAAGTCATGTCAGAATCTTAGGCAACAGCTTGCTTGGGAGTTATAGTTCTCTTTTCAAATATGTCAAGTTGAATTATGGCTAATGTTTGCATTCAATTCATTCAATTCAGAACGCACTAAATGGGAGGAGAGTTAAAAAGAAAAGAGTTGAAAAGAGAGCAGGAGGAGAAAGAGATCAAGTCCAGCCCACTCCTTTTCAGCATGTGAATCGTCTTGAGTCAGGTCAGAACGGCTTCTACTCCCCACACGCAGCCGTCTTTACTGTGGTGAGTAAAATTTCCCACATTTTCTTTTCCTTCGTGAGAAAATATCAGTACCAGCATAAAGATAGGCTGTTTTGCTTAGAGCAATATAACCTGCTGCTCTTGTTGGATTACTGTCAGATTCACATGCTGCTGAATATCAGATCAATAACGGCGTTTTAATAGCCACAGATGAATTGGGTCTGTTATGGCTATGCATTAATAAATCATGTTGAAGAATGTAAGCAACATCTTTAACTTTCTACCCTACATTTGAATTTACAGAGCTGTAAATTGCAATTTCAATGCATTTTCTGTTTAGTTTACAGATCATTTTGGCTTTAATGGTGTTTTTCCCAAATCTATATAGTCCAAAAAGATTAATTTACATTCAAATGAAAAGTTGTGCATAAACAAAGAAGACCTACATAGGTGCATGATCCAAAATTGTCCTGAACTAAGATGATGTCCTTTGGGATCATCTTAAGCGAAAACATCACTTGGTAGACGAGTTAAGAGTTCTATTTTGGCCCTTGCCCTTTATAGGAAGCTTTATAAGCTGTCTAGAGCAAATTGATAATATCACAGTAATCATTAACATGTGATGCGCTATGTAACTCCAACGATTTTCTGTCGTTGGAATCCCGGGTAGTGAACTTCAGCAAGTGTAACCTGAGACCTTAAAATGTTACCATGTGTCTGACTGAGGCACAGGAATGCTGCAAAATCCCAGAGCAATTTCACGTTGCAAGATCGTTCCATTGCATACATTTCTAAATAGAAAGTAATTACATATATGCATATATTTAAGAAATAACAAAAACAAATGATTCATTAAATTAACACAAGATAAATGAATTAACCTATTCTGAAATTACGTTATGCATAGATGCTGAAGCTAGCATTTTTTAGCTAGCTTTTTTCTTAAAATTCTTAATTTTACTGTATTGTTCTAGTCATGTAAATGTAATGGCCTAGAATATTTACTTTACTTTGGGAGAAATGTATATCAGTCCATAGGATAAGTCATATTTATCTCATAGTGACCTGATTTTTGTTTTCTCGAATTCATATACCACATATAATATAGCATTAGACATTACTTTCTGCATGAATCCACATTCATTCTGGTTTTTCTTTGTTTTGGCGCCGTAGGGCTTAAGGAGAGTCGGGAAATCAGAGTTGCTCTCTTCTGCCCTCTGTTGGAGCATGGTTCTGACAATCCTGGTGGAAAACATGGAATAAGTTCTATGCTGCCTAATAAATATGTTGATTAAACAGAACAAATTTTGAAAAGAAATACTGCACTTTGACCTGGAGAAACCTTTGAACAATGCCAACAAAGGACTTTGTAAAAGTAACCCAGCACTAAAAGCCGACTGCAGAAGATTTAGTCTTTCTGTCAAACAAAAAAATGAGTTGTACGTTCTCCTCCTCATGGTCTTCCTCCAACTTTTATGCTGATTACTATAACAACAGTGTCATTTGGCGCCATTACAATTGCACGGGGAAACTAAAACAGAACAAATACACGGAGGGGCTCAAACCAGAAGCGATCGTGTTCATTCTGATTTGCCTGCTTATTGTTGTGGAAAACATGATTGTCCTGGTGGCCATTTGGAAGAACAAGAAGTTCCACCTGCCCATGTATTACTTATTGGGCAACCTGACTCTGTCAGATCTGCTGGCCGGACTCACGTACATGCTTAACATTTTCATGTCAGGGCGCAACACTCTACATTTGACCCCTCTGCTTTGGTTTCTGAGGGAGGGTGGAGTCTTCATCACGCTCGCCGCATCGGTCATCAGCCTCTTGGCCATCGCCATTGAGCGTCACATCACCATGGTAAAGATGAAGCACTATCATGGTACCAAACGCAGTCGCATGTTTGCCTTGATCGGTGCTAGCTGGGCGCTGGCCGTGTTGCTCGGTGTGCTGCCCATCATAGGCTGGAACTGCATGAATAAACTACAACTGTGCTCTACTGTGCTTCCACTTTACGCTAAGAGTTACGTCCTGTTCTGTGTCACTGTCTTCAGTGCCATCCTGCTCTCTATCGTCGTGCTATACGGCCGCATCTTTCACACGGTCAAGAGAAATACGAAGAGACTCGGCAGCATACGACGCAAGGGCTTGGCACGCCGCTCAGAGAAGTACATGGCTCTGCTAAAGACGGTTACCATCGTCCTAGGTGTATTTATTGCCTGTTGGCTGCCGCTCTTCTTGCTCTTACTGCTGGACTTTCTATGCCAAACGGGTGCATGCTCCATCTTGTTTAAGGCCGACTACTTTCTAGGGGTAGCCATGATCAACTCGCTGATCAACCCAATTATATACACACTAACGAGCAAGGACATGCGCAAGGCTATTATTAAGCTGCTCTGTCGTCGCTGTTTGATCAGTAAAGATGGTCAAGTAAAGAAGATCGGAATACCCTTCCTGGAGTGCAGTTTAAGCAAAACAGAGACAGCGGTGCACCGTGGCCTCGAGACGACCATCTCCACCGGCAATGGGACATCCTCCCCAATTCGAATTATCACCCCAAAACTCAAAGCTGTCAAACTGTGAAAATTTGATCATGTCACCAGGTGTTGGGACATGGTGCCAATGCACCAAAGATTGCCTGACGCTTCTAGCACCCTTTGAGAATTGAAAAAAACAATTTTTTTTAAGTTCTCGGGGCAAGCTATCACAGGCAAACGGGAGCTCTGAGAAGTTTCCTGCGCAAGTCATTTTGACATGACAAATGCCGTAGAGCGTGAGAAACTGCCTTGTCAGCATTCATCCCAAACAAAACCTCAGAGTATGCCCAAGTTCACACAAAATCTGTGAATTCCCTAGGGCACAAAAACATGAACTTGATGTCAAACTTATGGCATCTTAAATCAATAGTGGTGCTTAAATTGTGACTCAGAAGTGCTTGGGTGTTGATATTTAAACCCCCAAAACAAAATCCCAGATATGGGGCCCGATTATTATCATGGACCTGGCAAACACTGTAGCATTAAAATCTGTACCACCGTTTCAACAGTTTAGAAAAGTTGACTCAGAGGAGTTACCGCACGCAGAGACTAGAATACGATGGTACATAATAGGTGGTGTGTGAAGTCTGAGTTTGTCCTGTTACTCAGTGGCCAGATGGAGGAACCACAGCAGAACATTTATAGTTTATTCAAACGAACCTGTGGGAATTTCTGAAGGTAGATTTAGCCAGCACTTGGGAATAACCTTGTATAACAACATTTCTTTCAAATTGTTTAAATTATTACTTTATTTAGCCAGGTCTAGAATTTTTGAGTTCAGTCCTTTTGCAGCTACATAGACTGGGAGAATGACACTTCAGTCTTTTTCTCCTTTCTCTAAAAAAAAAAAAAAACCCCCAACAACAACATTAAAATATAGACAAACTAGCATTCATATCAACACAGCATTCAATATTTTGTGCTAATGGTAAAATTGCCAAATATTTATAATTCATGCACGTGTAAATATTCCCATTGCGGCTGTTTACCAAAATGACCCGGTTGTGTGCAGAATGTATTGCATATTTCAAACGACTCAATCTGTCACTTTGTACAGTTTTCTTGTCATTATGTACTTTTTAATAAATGTTCATCGGACTGTAAAAAATGTTTGCATTTTTTTAACATCAGAATTACCTTAAATTATGCGTCTTTTTTGCCATACATCTACGATAATAAATGTCATGTGACTAGATATGTTGTTGTTTTTTTCTCTACTGCCCCTTTACTGTTCTATCTCCTTAAAGACTAGGGCAACTTGCACCACTTTTACAAAGACATGGTTAGTATGTGCAGTTTTAAAAGCTATATAACGTATGAGGAGGATGTCGTAGGAGGTGTAACCACATTGTCTGCACATCTGCTAGAGGCATTGCCCTACATATCTTAGCCCAGCAGGGACTGTAAAAAAAAAAATATTTTGTTGAAATAAAAAAAGGAAAGAAGCGTGTGTCAGTTGTAAATTATACTGCTTGCTGTAAAGCACGACCCCTAAGGGATACAATGAGGGATTAGTGATGAGGCCATCTGCATTTAACACAATGTGTTAAAATGTCGAAAGAAATTTGATTCCTACAATTTATTACTGGCTGTTTTGGATGTAGAGTATAACAAAGATCATTTTAATGACTACTTATCCAAAATACATACAATACATTTATTCATTCTGATGATTGGCTATTGCAACATAACTTCTGTTCCATGGACATGTTTCTACCTGACAGATTAAGGATTTCATTATGTTTACCACAAGTGTTAACCATCCTTACTTAATCATTCATCCATTCTTTAGCAATCTGCATGGGACTGTGACTAACAGCCAGTATTAACAATGTTGATGACGTGGAGAAAGCTTTGAATGAACCTGTTTTGAAAAGCATTTTCTTGATAATTATGATGATGATGATGATCATGATGACTGTAGAGGCTTTTTTATTTTTTAAATTGCGATCAGAGATTTTGATAGATCATAGAAAGTGCGGTCACAAATTAAAACTAATGCTGTCTGCCAAATTTCACTTTCTCAAAATCAATCTCGAAAGCTGTTTCAGTAAAATGAAAGAGATTCCCACCAATAAATGAGGCAATGTCTTGATGTAGGACGGGTGGCTTGATTTATTTCGTTCTTTTAAGCAATCATATGTGAACGCAACATGTAATCACTATTTTATGAATTACAAATATATTCCAAATTTTTATACACACACATTGGGTTCGTACATAATTTAGAACTCTCATTCATTCCATCAACAAATCAGATCAAGGAATTCTATAAGACAGTGGTATGAATAAAATGATTAATTCAATCATGTATTCTATGCCTAAAGTACTCTAGACTGATGGCTGGAGTACTGGACTCCATAGCAGCTTTTTTAGCCAATCAAACATATGACTGGTAGGTAAAGCAACCAATCAGTTTGTTTTGCTCAGCTTCATGGTTAGGGGCGTGGAAATGTAAAGATGATGCCCCTAAAAAGTGGTGGCTCAGTGGTTAGTGTTAAACTGTTCGAAAGATTGTGCATTCGATTCACAGTGCAACCAGACTACCACTGCTGGGCCCTTGAGCAAGGCCCTTAACCCTCAGCTGCTCAATTGGATATCAGATAAATATACAGTAAGTCAGTCCGGATAAACATGTGTGCTAAATGCTAGAAATGTAAATAACATGCAATGCAATCACAGATCATTCATTTAAGAAAGTAACGCAAATGTGATCAACACCACAGCTTCCTTTTTTCATTCATGAACTAGAGCTTTGTTTCCAGGAGGCCCATTCAAATCAAGACACATGTCTACTGGAAATTCATGAAATGATCCAACCAATCAGTGACTTTTAAAAAGCCTAGAAGTGTCTCCAGTCTGGTATGCTGTGTACTTCAGATGTTCAACCGGTTTGTGGGTGTGGTGTCTGAGGCTGACAATAAAAGTACCATAATCATTGCCTGTTATGTTAATTATCATCGTGTTCACGTCACGCCTACGAAAAGCCTTAAATGTGATGAATTGCTGTAACAGCCTCCGGCTTTTTATTGCTTAAATAAATAGTATATATAATAGTATACTATACAATAGCACATAAATTGACAAATTTTCTTAATTATAAATCAAGCTATTTCAGAGAAATTGTAGTGCAAAAGATTTTCCAATGGGCATTATATTAAATCTGCTTAATTTGTAACAGCAAAAGAAACCATGTCAAGCTTTTTTTTCTATGCACAAATGTAGAGAAATTTATTTTTTTTAAATGGGTTTTTTCAGACTAGCTCCTGGTTCACCACAATCATCACACATCACCCACTTCCATTGCTGCCCACTTCACAGCTATAAACCACATATAACTATAAATACAAATGTGTAAATCACACATACAGTGTGATGTCATGCAGTGTAGCTTTTAAAACTCGTCAGCTTGAGGTGGCATGACAGTACAAAAAAGTGTATATGCAGCATTTTAACTACAGTATATATTTGATATGGATGTTTTGGGACATTACCGCGCCAGACCACCAGAGGGCGTTGTCTCTGCAGGCGTTGCATAGCAGGTGGCTTATTGGTTACGTTCTCTGACGCGTTCCGGGGTTGTTTTGTTTGCTGTTTATTGTGTAAATAACTGTTGTAATTTTTTGCCAAAAAAGTGACAAAATTACAAACATTATACATCATCATTAGACCATTATATTTCTAATTATTGACTCAACATTCAGACATTAAGTCCCTTGTCAACGTCACAGTTAGCGCATGTTTAATAAAATGGTTGCAAAGAATTGCTATATAAATATTGCTACTAAGTTACTTCATGGTATATCAAAATGTTTATAATAGAATATAGTACCTAGGAAATGTTTTTGCTTCATATCATTAGGGTTTTTGTTTTTTTTTGCTTACTAGAAATTAGAAAAGCAGCTGTTAGTTTAAAAATTCAAATTCTGACCAATCAGATTCGAGTTTGAAATTAGAAAAGCAGCTGTTAGTTTAAAAATTCAAATTCTGACCAATCAGATTCGAGTTTGACAGAGCTTTTGAAAAAAGACAGCACATAAATTGACAGATATGCTTAACAGTAAATCAAACTTCTTCCAAAATACATTTTTTCCAGTCCAAATAAACCCTAGTGTGTAGAACTGATTGGCAATAGAAAGTGAAAGTGTTTTAACGCTTTCCTCATATCCTTGTTGTTCGTTTGTTTCTATAAAAGTCCTCTTCACTGTATTTCACTGTATGTTGTACCACGTATGATGTACATGTGACCAATAAACTTTGAACTTTGAACTTTGAACTTCACCTGCCACTGAGAATGCAGAAGTGTTTCTATATGCTACACTTCGCTAGCCAGGTAGGTATCTCTGAGGTGGTGGTTTCGCTCTAAACCAGAGTGGTTATAAGCACCTATCCTCTTTATGTGCTCTGTCCAATAAATACAATTATACCAATAATTATAATGAATACATGTCTGAATCGTGCCTCAAACAGTGCTTCAATTTCGCCTACACGCAATGGTTTACCAAAAACGACTTGTATCTCCATATGCACCGCCATGTTCAATTACGTCATGCAACCACCATTTTAAGGGCTTAGGGCTAGCTACCTCGAAAAAAATGCACACACGTACAAAAAAAGTGTCCAAATAATAACTCTTTAGTACAGTATACGTGTGTAATATGGACAATCTACCTTTTCAACATTAAAAATTTGCCAATTAAGTTCGGCTTAATAAGGGTAAGGAATTTAAAAGGTATTAAGAGAAAGGTATCCTGTATAGGAATGAAGCAGGTATTTGGGACGTGACCCGGCTTTTATTTTGGCGCGTTGAACGTCAATGCTTAGTCATGGTGACTTTTTTGCTTTCCATTGCTTTGGACAGCAATGAAATAACTCAGCTGTCATATCGATAAGGAAGCATTGTGAGTACAGATTACTCTTAGCTCTTTTGCGTGTGTGTTTTCGCACTACTTGTGTGCATTTTTCTCATCGGATTTGGCTGCGTGTTGGTAAGGAACCAGATTTGCACCTTGACTATAGAAGAAGAAGACTGCAGGATGTTTTTGTGCAGCGCAAGTGTTTCTCGTGATGCGTGATTTGTGCCGCTCGTTTTAAAGAAGTCCATGAAACCGTCAGCAGTTTTTTGGAGCAAGAATAATTAACGATATACACTGATTTAGAGGCAGATTACACCGGTTTGCTTTTTCTGTTACTCCTCCAAGCACAGAGTAGTGCGTGGAGCAAAACAGGAACACTTTGTTCTTTCCGATGCGTTCGCATCAATCCGTCGTGCTATCTCGGGGTACTTTAAATACTTGTATTTGTTCCTTTTGCTGCTGTTAAATTTGCGGTTCTGATTGGTCATGAGGTGTTGATTAATTGTCTATATCAGCAGCTTTGACAAAAGTTCCGACTAAAAGTCAATCACAGGTTTATATTAATACGCGCAACAGCATACTCAGCGGATGCTGTACATAATCGGATACTTGGCACTAAACCATTTTATGGCTTCCTTTAAAAAAAATACAATGTTGATGTTATATTATGTTTTCAATAGGATTGAAGTCCCTAGTGACAGTTTGCTGTGTAATGTGACACACTTAACTTGGAGATGCCATAACTTTTCATTAAACCAGGCTGAATCACTTTATTGCACCTTGAGAAGTCTAAGGCTTTCACAGTGTGGGAACCCTTGGGTAGCATTTCGTGTGCGCGTGTGTGTGTGTGTGTAATGTACAGTAGTACACTTTAGAAATAATGGTGGCAGTTCATATAAATTAATATGGTAAAAGTGGTTATATTTATAGTTAGGCTGTACAGTCCAGTGTAACTGTGTGTGTGTCCTAATCAAAAGTACAAAATGAAAATGGATTATTTAATAAGAGCAGAAATTCTTTCTTGTACAGTATGTTATAAATGTGCACTTTTCAGTTCTATAGGTTATCTTCTGCAGCTCGTAAAGTCTCACTAGGAATTAACGTTATTTCTGGTAAACACTGCTGTTGTTATGTGTTGGTTTTGTGCTGTCATTATTTATCCTAAGTTTGGCGCTTTGGTTGCTTTCAGTTAATATTTACCTCCAGAGGGTTTTTTTTTATACCCATCTGGTGTTGTTTTTGATTACGTTCGGTTTAGTTTTTGCACACGCCGTGAATAATTTGTTATACTCGGAAAGTAAAATTATGATCATGGTAGACATTCAACTGTTATTGGCATTAACAGTTTCTTATTTAGTATTACTTGCTGTACAAAGTGTTCTGTTCCCTTCTTTCCTCACACTTTACATGTTCGTTGAGTCACTGCTGAAGGCACTTAGCCAAAACTGTTAACATGCAACTTTTTTCTCCCCCAATAACGCATTAGCTGACTGTGTCTCCTGCATTCAATCACGTAAAGCACAAACCAGCCATTTAAAAAAATTTATTTATTTTTTTACAAGGGGCAGTAGGTTACGGTGCGATCCAATCTAAATTACCTTTAAATCTTGCAGGGTTAGGTGAAATAATCCACCTAACAGTGCAAGATCTTCAGATAACAATACAACAAAAAGTGCAAATATATCCCGATACATCGCTGTATGAATGTTTAATATTGCAAAAGTTTGGTTTTGGCAGTGCGAGAAGAATTACATAGTTGGATGATTTGGTAAGAACCATGATGGCGAGTAAAAAAAAAAAAAAAAGTAGAATGCAATAGTGAAATAAAACAGGGTTCCTCCAACAACATGGTGCTACGTACAACTCGTGTCGTTAGTGGCACTCGTTTAAGCAAAGTATGTTTGCTTGCTTTGATTTTGCACAGAAATTAAAATGAAACTGTTCTAGCGAACTTGCATTCATTAGACCAACAAAATTTTAATGGCCGAAGCTGAGGTGATTTCTTTTTTTTGTTTTATTTTTTTTGCAAGCAATGTGTTTACTTTACACTTTAGGCTATACATGATCTTATCTAGGTCTTAATCTTTTGCTGGTGGTGCCATATGTAGTTAAATTACCATCTGAAAGGAAAGAAGGATGCCCCCGCGCAAATCACTAATCCGGGCACCTCAGACATTATTATCTTATTATTTCTTTCTCAAACAGACAAAATGTATAAACAACCAGAAACAGACAAAACAATCGAGTGTTTATTGATCTCTGAACATTTGGTACGTTTGTTTAGATTTGATACACTTTTTTTTTTTAGTGTTTATAGCACAAGCTACTCTTTTTATGTTCCAACACCCGCTGCCCTACACACCAGCTGAGACTCAACCTAGGCTGTATAACTGTTTGTACAAAGTGTGTGAACAGATAATCTTTTGGATGGTGAAAACACAAAAAGAAACGTCATAACACTAGTGAAAGAGTCTAATCAGACTTGTGTATTTCCTAGATGATGGCACTTAATAACGCATAATATCACACTTAAATCGTGAACTGGCTTGTGTTACATCAGTACAATATTTAACTATATCTTTTTAGCCAGATACATTTCCATGCAGTGAAAGTCTGATGGTATATCCAGTTCTTTAGGAATAGCAGAATTCGTTGTGGCCAGTCGCTAGAAATAAAAGCTATCCCCGTCCCAAACAAATTGCATTAAAAAACAGATTATCATGAAAAATACAATAAGGAATTTTTTTATATTGTTTCTCCCAAAATGTTATATAACTTTTTGTCTTTATGCTCGTCAATATATAGCCCAGTTTTTAAATAATGTTTTTATCCATAAAACCAGGGGCCTACACTTTTTAATTTCCCCCTATAAATTAGTTTGCTGTTAATTTTAGTTAGCTCTTATTTAATATTTACAAAAATTGTCATCATATGAACCATCATATTGCCCAGTCAATTTAATTGGATACTCAGAGGGGGTAGTTTGGGGGTAGCCCTAGTAGCACTAGGCCTGTTTGTGCATCCAAAGGTTGATTTGAAAGGCACTCCTATTCTTTCAAAATTTGACTGAAGTCACAGGTCATGTGACAAGGAAACACCGCAGTCACGCTGACTGAGTGGCACAAGGCCTTACTTAGTCACCTGTCCTAAATAGCAGCTCCATCTCAGTTATACTCTCACATACACACAAAGTATACATGCAGTGTGTTTCTAAGACAGACATCTGTGTGGATGTAAATCTGTGTTTTTTGAAAAAGCTAGTTATTTTCATGTTAATCTCTTGATGATGATTAATATGTGTGTGTGTGTGTGTGTGTGTGTGGTTTCAGTCTGCTAATATCACTTTCATTCTTGTCTCTCAGGTATTCACGCAAGTCAATGAAGATGGATTAAACTCCACCAGCTTTCAGGGCCGTAGGAATCAGCAGTGTTTAACCTCGAAGATGGTGATGGCACAGAATAAATAACTTCGGGCAGTTTACCAAGTTTTATTACCGTACTTAGAAAATCTTTACGAGGCAATGAGCGTTTAACTAGCCTTCTTAAGATATCTCCATTAAATATAAGGCTTGTTAGCAGATTCTGGCCTGACAGCATTTGATTTTAAATGGCATTTTAGAACATTTTTGTTGATGTAATCTCAGTCCACCCAAAGCTAAAATGTGCCCTAGGCTTGCCTGCTAAGCTGACTCCCAGTCACCTGCAATTGCCACCCGGGTACTCCAGCTCTCAGTTTGTGCTGCTATTGCCATCGGCAACACCACCAGTAACAAATTTAGATTTTTTTCCTTATGAGATCATTTACACTTTCTTTTTCCTGATTTAATAAGCCTCGTGTAACAGGGAGATGTTTAAATCTAGCAGGAGGATGTAAGCAGGTCAAAGTCGTTTCTTGTTTCCAGAAACTAGAAAATGGATTATAGATTGCATGTTGACATGGAGTTGATTCACAGACTGGAGTTCGTGCCTGATCATGTTTACAGCACGCCGTAAAAAGGACATTAAAGCTTGAAAAATCCAAATCGCTATAAGACAATTTTTCCTAATGTTGTTTTCACCTTTCCCAAAAGAAAGCTAACTTTGCCAGGACTTCATAAACCCTAGTCGTTGTTTGCTCCGCACGTGTCTCGCACTGGCGAGTGAAGATGAAGGCGCCAGGCCGCGGGCGCAGCTGAGCATGTACGCGGCGTCAGGGATGACCGAGTGCAAAGCCGAGGTGACGCCGTCGACACACAACGGCCACCGCGTGTTCAGCTACACGCTCGAGAGCCACACGGCCGCTGCCTTTACTATCATGAACGAGCTGCGGCTTGAGAAGCAACTTTGTGACGTCACGCTGCGGGTGAAATATAACAACCTAGAAGCTGTGGACTTTGTGGCACATAAGGTGGTGCTGGCATCCTCCTCGCCCGTCTTCCGCGCCATGTTTACTAACGGCCTGAAGGAGTGCGGCATGGAGGTGGTGCCCATCGAGGGGATCCATCCGCGGGTGAGTGAATAACTGGTACTGTGTTAATATTTCAAAATCGCCATGTTATGTGAATTACAGCTTGTAAGCTTCTTTACAATGGCATCATTTTAAAATCATTCAGTCATATACTGCTACATACAGGACAAATATTGGATTTTATTTTATTTAATTTTATGCCATGTATGTTTAGTAGAACAGATAACTAAATATGATTTATACTCCCCAGTTAGTTAGTCATTTCGTTGACCTTAGGATTAGGACAGAAAATACAGCAGTTGTTATTGATTTACTAATTAACACCAAAGACTCATTCTATTTTCCCGCTCAGCTGGAATGAGCTTAGCATAACTAATGTTGCATAACTCGTTCCTCCAGGACGACAAGAGACAGAAACTGACTGTTCCGCATTGTTCTTACAGTGATTATAAGGAGGTACTAATTACAGCCCTGCCGTCCTCACCATGACCTGCGATATCGAAAGGTTAGATGTAATCACGCTCTTAGAAACTGATGCGTCATGCTGATCCGTCATGGTAGTGTTTACTGTGGCTAAAGATTACAAGGAGGTGTCAATAAGGATGACTTTCATTATTTTGTGTGTTTCGTTGATTACTCTGGACTTTGTACCAGTATGAGTAATGCATGTCTGTACTCTCAGGATTACAAGATTGGTTCTAACGTGCAGTTGATTAGCTGAAAAACTTCTGCTTTAGTTTTGCATTTAAGCAAAACCATGAAAAAGAATTCTTTGGTGGCAGTCCAAAGCGCTATTCACATGGGATTAGTATTATTTGGGGCTCTCTAGAGAATTATAATAATCGCCAATGTTGTCTGTGATCTTCATCCTTGTGCAAATTGGTCATGTCTGTAATTAGTAAAAATTCCCCTACCATATTTCCCCAAACACCGACATCCTGTGATGATATTAGTCTCATGTGATTTGGCCAGGATTTGGTGGTGGCGTTTTTCTTTTCTTTTTTTTTTTCCAAGGTTTTTGTTTCCTATGCGAGTGTGGAGTATTTTGAGTGCTGGGTCAAATCTCTATACATCATACAAGTGTACAATTTGCAGAAAGAAAACCATAAGAAGAGCGAATGTTAGGCAAAGCTTTGGCTTCGAGTGAATTTGGCTTTGGTAAATTCGAGTAGAATCACAGGCTTCGCTGATCCCATGTGTCCCCAGATCATACTAGTACTGTGCAAATAGTGCTTTAGAACATAACATATGTACATTTCAAATGTTGAAAAATCAAAGCTCACAGGCCGGCTGAAAATACATCGTTAGCAAAATAGCATTAACCTTAAACACAGTAACATTTTTAACTTATAAATGTTTTTTTAATTACATTTACACCATTCACTCTTAGCGGTAAGTGCTTTGAGGTTTCTGTCGGTGAATACATCAATGCTGGTTCATTGACCACAGTCTAAAAATACCATCAGTCTAAACTTGGTTGGGGAGCTAATACAGCATCCATTAAAAAAAGTCCAGGTGGTTTTCAAATGCTGGCTAACATATTTTAAACACCAAAAGTTAATTCCAGTACTCAGGTGCCAGAACAGAAAAACAAATGTCTGTTGTGGGTGTGTTTGTTTGCATAGTTACCATTTTCTCCATGTAAGGCAAAAAAACTATTTTGTATTTAATTTAAACACAGTTCTGTGTATTTCAAGGCTCTGACATAGACAACACTATCGCACAACATCATGAAAAACCAGTGAAAAAACAACATTTTTAATAGGTAATAGATAGGTAATATTTAATAGGTTAATGTTGCAAAGTGGCAACATAATCGTGGAATCTCTTTTCCATTACTGCACATTACTTCCATTACTGTTAAATTCTCCAAACAGACACTACTAAGAAGAATAGCTATGTGAATATTATTATATTATAATAATTGATTTTATTTATAAGTAAATAAATTGTAATATTATATAGGAGAGGGAATTGCAGCAGAAAACTAGCAGCTATGCAGATAATGACTAATATAGCTGTTTTTATGGACTGTCCTTGGTTCTGAAGTATTTAGTAACAACATAGATAATATTGTTGATATTCTTTGAAGCATGCTGTAACGAAGGACAGTGGGTGTGTGTGCTTACTTGTATTTCTGTTCACACACACACACCGAATGTCACACCTTGTTTGTCTGTGTATGCACGTTAGGTTAATTGTCTCGCGTTAGGTTAACCAGGTGCAGCTGACGTGCATTTAAGTTAATTAGTCACTGGTATAAAGGGGGTAGCACCTACGTTATTCGGTGCAGTTTATTGGAGTCCTTACTTGAGTTACGACGCATGGTCTGGGATTTAAGTTCATGTTTTGTTTTATTAAAGCACACGTTTTGATGCATCTTGCGATTGGGTCTCCTGCTTTTATCCTAGACAGTCAGCGATTCGAGCATGCGGCTCGGATCAGCGCACACAAACATGACACATGCACAGTATCTCACAAAAGTGAGTACCACCCCTCACATTTTTGTATAGGGAGAAAAAAATGGCTCATTAGGCCCAATTTGGACATTTTCTCTTAAGGCTGTGCTTACTTTTGTTGCCAGCGGTTTAGACATTAATGGCTGTTGTGTGTCGAGTTATTTTGAGGGGACAGCAAATTTACACTGTTACACAAGCTGTACACTCACTACTTTACATTGTAGCAAAGTGTCATTTCTTCAGTGTTGTCACATAAATATATAATAAAATATTTACTCAAATGTGAGGGGTGTACTTACTTTTGCGAGATACTGTATATGCTTTCAATTTTCAACAAGGAAGTTCTCTGAAATATTGGCTACATAATCTCAGCTCCAGTGCATTAGTACACTACTGTACACAGCAGACGTCTTGACTTTTTTTAATTTTTATTAATAACTTAATCAATTGATCCATGGTACCATTCCAGGTTAAGGATCGAAGAAAGAATTATAAGAAGAAACTCATTTTTGTTCATTTATTACACCTAGAAATTCTTTAACACACTGATTAAATCACGGTGCTACAAGACCATAAAGTAATGCAATATGAAGTATATTTGTACGATGCCTTTTTTTTTTTTCCTCCATATTCTTCAAAAACAAATTCCTTCATGATTAGATAAAAGGAGACTTGCTCATTTTGTTTATTTTCTACAAAAGTCGAAGTGCAAGAAGTAACATTTTTGTACTACGTCATAATCATTAAAGCAATTCACGGTGAAATAAGTGGGAATGTAGGGGGATAAATATTTAGTACCATTTAAGCTGCATTGCCATTATTGGAGGAAGCTGAATGTAGTAATGTTCTAGACGTCTCTCCGTCATTCATTTTCCAACTATATCAAAGCCTAATATCATGACCGACCAAACACTATTTACTGCCTGATTTGGTTCCACCCAGCATCCTGCTCTCCCTATGACACATCAACTACACGTACAAGCTACTATATATACTGAATTGTCTGATGTAGCTGGGATTAACAGGAAGATGGTGACTACTAGCTTTAGGATCATCAGAAGTAATGCTAAACCATTTGTTTTGCCAGGTAATGGGCCGCCTGATAGAGTTTGCCTACACGGCAAGTATCTCAGTCGGAGAGAAGTGCGTCATTCACGTGATGAACGGCGCTGTGATGTATCAGATTGACAGCGTGGTGAAGGCCTGCTGTGATTTTCTGGTGCAGCAGCTGGATCCGAGCAACGCTATCGGCATCGCCAACTTCGCCGAGCAGATTAGCTGCACCGAGTTGCACCAGAAAGCTCGCGAGTACATCTACCTGAACTTCAGCCAGGTTAGACTCTCATGTTATCCAGATCATTCAGTAGGTGAGACACATTGGGGATGCATAAACTGGGTACAGTAGTCATACTGTTTTTAGGAATATTTATAACCAATGTATAAGGAAGAAATCCAATGTGGTGTGATGTTAAATTAAAATCATCAACGATGGCCTGGCGTAAGTGGAGATACAGTGACAACTCTGACGTTGAGTTTCTTTTCTTTTTTATCATCACAGAAATTTAGGTTTACTAAATAATTTTGTACATTTCATCTTTTTATAGTTTTGTTTTGTTACTTATTTATAGTATTGTTTATAGTATCATTTTAATGTTGTAGATTGACATTCTACATATATACATTCTACAATCTACATTCTCAATACATTAATTTGAGTTAATAATGTTCATTTTTACGTTAAAAGGAAATCTTGACATGTAATGACACGAAACGTAGCTTTTCATGTTCTAAAGAAAGCACCAAGATTTTATCCTAAGAACTTTCCCATGGCTGAAAAGTACGTACCTGCTTTTTCCTCTAACAAAACCATTGACACTATAGACTCCTCCCGTTACTGTGAAATAAATTTCTTCATGTTAAAATCTATGGTTAATAAATTATAATTATTATAAAATATTTAAAATCTAAGGGTTAAGTATCTGCCATATATGACTGTTAAACATGTACAAATGTATTAGAACCGGAGCATTCATGTAAAATGGGTTGACTTGCAGCTTCATTAATCTCTAATCACAAATCTAATTATAACTCAATTTCCTACCGGGGATTAAGAAAGATGAATAAATTCTTATTATGAATTCTCCAAAAACATTTTGGCAGAAACGGAATTCAACATCACTTTGAAAGAAGTACCAATCAAATTGTTTATATGTTTGAGAGTATTATGTTCTAAGTGGCAAGTGAACAAACCAAATGGATGGTAGAACTGGAAAACTAACTATAGTAGGTTAAAATACTAGACCGTCAGATGACCCAAGCGTGTGTTAGCCTGTGGTGAGGACATGTACTGACTGAATGCAGTACGCATATGTATGTATATGTAGGGATATGTACAGACACATGGATACACGTCTGTTTGCATGTAGTCATTCCTGCACTACTGCATTGTACAAGTTCCTGTAAAAGCTCCTTGCAAGATAAAGGTGTCCAATGAAGCGGTTTACTTAGTCACCTGCATGTCCTTAGATTAAAAAAAATTTAACTAGTGTCGTGTTGAGGAACTGAATTTGAGTAAATGACGGTGCATTCATTCACAAGAGGAAGAAATACCAGTAGAAAGGGGGAGGGTAGTAGTAGTTCCTCTTCTGACTCAGCACATCTGTTTTTTTAAGCAGATGACCTATTTTTGTGCATATCTTTAAATTAAAACGGTCCAGAGAGCTGCAATTTACAGATAACGAGAGATAAGAGTGGCATACATAGGTCATTATTGTTGAAATGTTACTAATTAATACTGTTCTGGATGTCTGTTACTTTATTCTGACGATAATTAGCATGCTTGTAATTTTAGATTAGATCACATTAGATTAGATTAGACAGATAGGTTGGACCACAGTAGTTTAAACTAACCAAGGTAAGCTATGAGGTCCAAATATGACAGTGTAGCAGTTGCACAATAATGGCAAAAGTAATTCCCGCAGGGCACCAATCATTATAAAGATATAAATAGCATCTTATACTTGGACAAAATATTTACATGGTCTGATCTGCTACATAGGGTGCAAACGTAGTACTCGTTCCGCTGTTGTTTCCCTCCAATTTACCAGGTGGCAACACAGGAGGAGTTTTTCAACCTCACTCCATGCCAGCTGGTAACGCTGATCAGCCGTGATGAGCTGAACGTGCGCTGCGAGTCTGAGGTATACCATGCGTGCGTGGCATGGGTGCAGTACGAGCGAGACGAGCGGAGGCCATACGTCCAGGCACTGCTACAGGCTGTGAGATGCCACTCTCTTCCGCCACACTTCCTGCAGCGCCAACTCGAGCACTTTGAGTGGGACGCACAAAGCAAGGACTATCTAGCGCAAATATTTCAGGACCTCACGCTGCACAAGCCCACCAAAGCAGCGGCATGTCGCACACCTAAGGTACCGCAGCTCATCTACACAGCGGGCGGATATTTCCGCCAGTCGCTCTGCTACCTCGAGGCGTTTAACCCAGCCTCTGGTGTCTGGCTGCGACTGGCAGACCTGCAGGTGCCCCGCAGTGGCCTGGCAGCATGCGTGATCAGTGGGCTCTTCTATGCCGTCGGTGGGAGGAACAATGCGCCTGATGGCAACATGGACTCCAACACGCTGGACTGCTACAACCCTATGAACAACTGCTGGCTCCCGTGTGCCCCGATGAGCGTACCCCGGAACCGGATTGGCATTGGGGTTATTGATGGTATGATTTACGCCGTCGGAGGCTCACATGGATGCATCCATCATAACAGCGTAGAGAGGTGAGGACATTAAACAGAGTTGCTTAATTAGTTTTAGGAAAGAGATTAGATTTAAGTCCATCACTGTCAGCTTTTGATTAAAGCACAGAAGTTGCTTGGATAACATGCTCGGCATGTTGGGACACCCCAGCCGTTCAAATTAGCTGTTGATGTGCCCAGTACAGTACATGCAACATGGGAGACCTCTGAAAAACTAGAGCCAAAGCTGCAGTCAGAGCAGGCAGTTCACTGAAGGGGAAAGAGTGTGGGATGTGAAAGCTATTAACTTTGAATCTATGAAGCTATGAATCTCGTGTTACGCTTCACACAGACTGTATTTGCATGAACCTTGATTAATATTCACAAGACTCGGTCTAGTCTGCCAATTTGATCATTCGATTTAAGTGGGTGGGGATGTTGCTATGATACTTATTCAGTATCAGTCACATCAGACTTTTGTCAAAGCCGGTGTTTACTGTTTACTTATATTTTTGATTTATAATTTTATTTATGATATTTTTCCAGCATTGCTGCTAAATCTGCTCAGTATTATGTCCTGGCTGAAAATGAGCCACCAAAATTATATATGTTCGATGAGGTTCATTTTCCCTGAAGCACAAGGTGGACATGACTGACATTGTAGTAAACATTTTCCAAAGAAAAACATTCTGATAAAGTACAGACACTTGAAACTTGTACTTATGCAAATACTTCACCACTGTCCACCCCTGCTAAATCCCAAATCCTGATTTGAAGATTAAAACAATAGCAGTCAGTATTATTCATCCATCCACCTATAAAGAGGAAGTGGATTTTAGAAGTCCAGTGCTGGGTCTTAAGTAATGAAACAGTCAAATTTAAAAGAATACGGAAGGGAAATGAGTTATTAATAGGAATTTGCTCTACTATCAAAGCGTGTCTGTTACTGCAGTGTACTTCCTATAATGTGTGCTTTGTTCCTTATAGTTTCCAATACATCATACTGCAGCAGACTGGAAAAAGAACTAATGTATTTCATTTGTTAAGTTATTAAACACATTATGACTTTTGGTGATTGTCCTAGTCCACCATTTATATTTTTTCTATTGTTGTTTTTTAATATGTTGATTTGCAGGATGTTCATTGTGAAATATTCCTTACCACTTGCGTGTAGATTCACGGCTTATAATCGTGATTAAGTCGGTTCCAGCCCCAGAAAATGTTGAAAAGTTCGCCGGGGTGAATACTTCTTTTCTGTTAAGAGTTCTGATTCTGTTTGTCTGTGCAGATACGACCCTGAAAGAGACACATGGCAACTGGTGGCCCCTATGCTGACCCGGCGAATAGGTGTGGGCGTGTCTGTCATTAACCGCCTCCTCTACGCAGTAGGTGGGTTTGATGGAACGCATAGACTGAGCTCAGTGGAGTGTTACAACCCTGAGAAAGACGAATGGAGGAGCACAGCATCCATGAACACTGTCCGCAGCGGCGCAGGTGAGTCCTTGCTAGGTCAGCAATTATTAGTGTATGAAGCGGCGGTGGCAATAATTTTGCAAAATAATTGATAAATCATCTTTGGGTCACTAATTATGATTTTCCTGGAACAGCACATCGTTTTCATGTTTTATTTCTAAATGATTGACCCATTTTCATGAAATTAGTCATGTTGATTTGGTTGACTGCAACTGAGTTCTGGCTTGTTTAGTATAAACAGGAACTAGCTGTGCACTTTCGAACCTTCCTTTGTTTTCTCCTACACTGTTCTAGCTCAATCATTAACAAAATCTATCTGCATAGTCATGATTCGTAGGTATTAAGCTCGTATTTCCCTAACCAAAGTAACAACCATTCATTTCTAGGTTAACTCAGTGGACATCTGTTTTCAGTTAGTTGTTTTCAGCATCCCGTGTGTCAGGTTTGTATGTTAACAGTATATTAAAACACTGTATTCCGTTTCCTCAGGTGTGTGTGCATTGAGTAACCACATCTATGTAATGGGAGGCTATGACGGCACCAATCAGCTGAACACGGTGGAGCGCTACGACGTGGAGACGGACAGCTGGACCTTCATCTCGTCAATGAGACACCGGCGCAGCGCGCTGGGAGTCACCACCCACCAAGGACGCATCTACGCACTCGGTATGAGAAAGTATCTGCTTCTTATATTACTACCATCTTCCTTATTAAATGATCACCGGATCCTTGTTTTTTTTTTTTTATCTCAGCAGGATTTTACCTTATTTCTTAGCTGACAACGACTGCACAATATAATATTTAGGATGAAGTTACACCTGCTAACATGATGGCCTTGGAATAATGATACCAATTTTATTACCCCTGGGTTTTAATTCGACAACATCCAAGTTAGCCTAATGGTAGAGAGCTGAACGTTTTGATGAAGATCTTAACACTGACACTCAACACCTTGAATAAATAAAATCAGACAAACGTACGTATAGTTAATATCAGGTACGCTGTTAAAACTTGCATACATTTGAGCCAACAAGAATAAAAAGTTTAACTGAGCCATATGACATGCATATATTATTGCACACAATATATAATGTATAATGCATACATTGCACAGCACCTGTACTTTAAACAGACACGCCCTACCTCCTTTAATACAGTTTAACCTGCTATACCATATCTCTTTTGTACAGTTGTTCATTTGTTTCTATCCTTCTACTTTTTTACTATTTAGTCTTCGGTCAGTTGTAAAAAGTATTTCACTGCATGTCGTACGTATGATTGTGTATGTGATAAATAAAGTTGAATTTGAGAAATAAAGAGGATTAAATAGCAGTACAAGGAAATGCAGTAGGAAGTCTAGTACAAATCATTTTATTGCTAACAATGATACAATAACAAAAATAAAAATATAATATAAACAAAAAAGATGTTTTGCTCCTTAGGTATCTTAAATACCGTATAATATGCTAAATATGACTTGAGACCAGTTCTACAATGTATCAATGCTCATTATGAACGCCCCCTGGTGTCCAAGGGATGACACTGCTGTCATTGTTTGCTGTTATTTGAGTTTGGGGTTTGGTTTCAGCCAAAAGCTACTAGTGTACATTTCTGCAAATGGGGTAGAGCCAGATGAGCCAGTCAGCAGGGATCTGGCACAAAGTGTTTGTCGAGTTGTCTAACATTGTACACAGTCTAATATCTGATTAGGACTTAGATTGCACCGATCTGAAACTGCTTGAAATAAACATGTGACTTTGTCTGATGATGAGAGCCATTTTCCCCTAAATAGAGCTGCTAAGTTGTAAACTTTGCTGTTCTTTTTCAGTCATTGCACTGACTTGTATGGTAGACTATCTACAGACAATAGCGGTTTACAGCTTCTCGGTCTTAAACTTTAACTTCAAGATAGAAAAAAGAGAGGTTGGGAAGAGGAAATACTGTTTATAGCTGTTTTAAAGTAGGTGAGCACAGGAAGTCATCTCACGCAAGTTTTAATGGTTAAAAAAATTGACATGCTAAAATTAATGACATCCTAAAGAAAATTCAGTCCCACTTCCAATCACTGCAAATCATAATAAAAGGGGGAAAAAATCAACTGGATTGTGTTTTTAAAGACAGTGACTCAGTGGCCATGATTGATTATATTCCTATAACAAACCAACAGTTTGTCTCCTTACTTTAAGTTATTGTAATAAAGTCCATATTATTGTGTGTGCTGTGTTTCCAGTAATGTGTACATGTACAGGTTTTTTAATGACTTCTGTCTTTTGCAACAGGGGGATATGATGGAAACACCTTTTTGGACAGTGTAGAGTGCTACGACCCTGAAACGGACACATGGACCGAGGTGACGAGGATGACCTCCGGTCGGAGCGGGGTCGGTGTTGCAGTTACTATGGAGCCGTGCCAAAAGGACTGTCAGAAAGAGTGTCAGAAATTCTAGTGCCTCCAATCTTCTCCTTCTGTCTTTATTTCTTTCATGTTTCCTTTCTCTTTCAGCCAGGCTGATCAGTGATTATAATTCTGGTGCTAACAGTCTTCTATAAATGAGAGTAAACAAGTCTCTGTACATCTATACGGTTCACACAAATCTGTGACCTCAGAGAGACAAAAATTGACCAGAAGACGCTTACAGGCAGAACTGGAATGTTTTTTTTGCTTGCTTTTATATCCAGACTACAGGCACCGGGATTATTACCACAAGTCAACACCTGTGTATCCTGTTTGTATTACTGACCAGCCTTGACTATCTAAACCAAACCGATTAACAGCCGAACATTTCACTTGAACCAGAAGTTGTGATTCAGCAACATGGACCACGGATGTCAACATCTTAAAGTGCCATTATTATATCACAAATCCCATTTCAGTATCCGCTGCTGTACTGGGATTAATAAAAAGAGTCACACTGGGTACAAGGCCCCAAAGCGGCAGCCGACTGTAACTTCAAGTCAATTTCAACCAATCTTTTATTTACTCCAAGTCTCTTTAATCAGCCAAAACATGTTTTATGTTTTCGTGTTTTCACCACTTTAGTTTAGCACTAGGCTTTGAGTTCAATGAAGCCTAAGTCTCACAAATTTCTCTTACATGAATATCGTTCTTCAGGAATATTTGCCAATTCTGTGGACCCAAAAGTGCAGCTCCCACGTTTACCCCTTAAATGTTCAGCAAAAATCCTTTATTGGTTAAACAAATGATATTTAATTGTTGGTTTTGGGGGTGGCACTATGGTAGAGCGGTTGGCACGCCTGCCTCACGGCAAGAATGTCATGGGTTCGATCACACCCAGGGTGTTTCAGTGTGGAGTTTGCACGTTCTCCCCATACTTGCGTGGGATATCCCTGGGTATTCTGGTTTCCTCCCGCTGCCAAACACATGGGCAAAGATGAAATGGTAACTCTAAATTGTCCATAGGTGTGTGTGTGTGTGTCTCTAATTGTTACCCGGTAAGTAACTGGTGATTCTCCAGTGTGTACCCTGCCACATGCTCTAAGGTAGCTCGAATAAGATTCCAGCACCCCTGAACAGGTGTTAGTGCTAGACAATGAATGAATGTAGGTTTTGGATTAAGTGTGAATTTTTTAAGGATGCTAATTTAGTTCCACTTTGAAGTAAAATACGTGACTCTGCTTTCTCCCTCTTGCCTTGTTTTGCAGCGTATTTGCTTTAAACTGATACCACGTAGCTTCCAGGTTACCTTTAACGCAGATATTTTCAAGTGTGACACACTGCCTCTATGTGTGAGTTTGCGACCTGCGCTGCAAAACCTGATTCCGACATCAAACATGTTTCAGCTGATTGAATATCGAATATTGATTTTCTCAGAATTTCACAAAGCCTATTGTCTCGTTCCATTCCTTTGGTAATTATCAAGACAAACAGATCCGGACCTACTAAACCAGGGAAACACTTGATTTAACGAATTAGTTAATTATCTGCTATATGTCTTCATTTTTTATTAGCCAGTTTCTCATTTAACGAACGTATTCACTCAGGGTGTGTTCTTCGTGTTCGCCTATGTAACTGGTGAGTCGAATCAGCTGACACAAGGTGTTAAACATTAATGCTGGGAGCCACGGTTGCATAACCTCCGTTTTTGAATAACTTGATTGTTTTTTTTTTTTTTTGCTGAGGTCACTGACTTGTTCATTTGTAAACTCCTTCATGAGTGTACCCACGTTGGTCCGCGTGGCCCATGTTTGTCTAAATAGCGTCACATTTTGAGTGTTTCAGGGTCCAGCCAGGACCGGATTAAAACAGTATCTAAAATTAAATAGCACAAATGAAAGAAGACATTCAAGCTTTTTGAAAAGTCATGGAGAAGAACGTTGTTCCTGTTGTCTTTCAATGCTGGATTCGCGACATTACCTGAGGTACCTGAAGTAGTGGGTTCTGATTGATTAGTGTATTTGTTGACAGTATTTTAGACTACAACCTTCCAAGATTTTAGAAACCTCTTGGAGTTTTGTACAGGGTCTGTTTTATTTTTTATTTATTTTGGATGAAATGATTTTTCCCCCTCTTCATGCTTGATCCTCAAGGTCTACTTTGGAATAAACGGACCGATCTCCTTTTGTATTCATTGCATACTGAGCATGAGCCGTGATTCGGGACGTGGCGGCACCTCGACAGCTCTTTTTATAATCTTGTCTGTTTAAAATAAAGACGTAGTTTTTGCTTTACCAGTTTATTACTAACGATGAGAAATAATTTAAAGACTGCTTTGTACATTTTACAGCAATCAATGTATTGTACAACACATTGTGTATTAAAGATAACTCTTTATTGTTGTTCCTTTTGTCTGCAATGCCGACATATTCGTGTGAACTGTTCGTGTGACGTGAAAATGCACTATATGGGTAAATGTCTATGGATTCATCCCCAGTGCGCCCCTTATTATGTCCTTTTTCAACTTTTCCCACAAAATAACAAGCACACAGTTGTCTAATATATGTTAGAATGTTGTAGCTCATTGGAACTAGGAGGTCCAAACACTGTCCCAGTAAGACAATGCCCCTGTGTACAAAGCCCCTGAGCTCCATGAAGACATGATGTGTTATGGTTGGTCGAAACGTGTCAGAAAGCTTTTATTGTATAGCTGGTACGCTAACTAAACGTTCCTTTGGGATCATGATGCTGCATAAAACACAGCTACGTAGAACAACACAAAGCTAATCTCAACAGTAACTTCAACACAATCTACAAAAATGTTTTTGATCGAAATCCATGCCTTTAAGACAAACACTTCATTTGGTGTAGGAAAAGAATTAGACAATTTCACCACATGATGGCGCCCCTCACCCACTCACCGTTCAGTGGGAGTGTATATCTTAAAAAGTTTAACAAGTTAGTCTTGTGTTGTTTGTGCAGAATTTTCAGACATAAAAAAAGAATAATGGTTATTATAATTAATAATTTGTTGTTTACAACATCTGCCTGTTAGCCACATAGTCTTAGTGAATTTCACAACAGCACGTCATAGCAGTGATGACGAGAGGCAAATATCCAGATGACAGTCATCATCCATCAATAAGTTAATCACACTAGTGCTTTAATTAAACCATGCTGCTTTGTAGATAGCATGCACGTGCGTAAAGTAGCTCTACAGTTGTAAATGCTACAATTGTGGAAGCGGAGAAAATTATTTTCAAATACTTTGTGTCACTCTGGTTGGCGGAGTCCGTAGTAGTAAAATTCTGCTTTTGGTCAAACGCCAAAGTATGCAGGAATTCTCACTTTTACCTCAGATACTCAGATAAACAGGTAAAACATGCGGTATTTGTACCTTACAGCTACACCTACTGTTCAGACCAACACAAACTGTTGACAGATTACTAGCATTTAACACTGCTTCTATAATTAACTAATAACTGGGATTAAAATAAGAAGGGAAACATTATATCTACGTATATCCACACAATAGTGTAAACTTGGTTCCGGTTAGTATTAAGCTCATGTTATATTAGCACCAAGACTGTTATTACAAAAATAAACCCATATTTACCAATCTGGCAACCCTGATTATAACAGCGCTGTCGGCGGTCCCAAGACTCAGTAACAGACCAGAAATGGAGCAGCACTAATTAGATGAAGGAACCGGAACTTGGGGAAATGGTGAACAAGTGAAAAAAGAAGGTAAGCTACTGATCGACGGTTGTTATTTTTCTTTTTAAATTATTTAGTTGCGTTAGAGTCGTCATTAATTTTACATAGTCGTGTGTATATGTGTTACATTTTAGATTATGGCAGTTAATTTGTGCCTTACATTGTTCTGGTGACTAATTTTAAAATAGGATATCTTTATTCTATAGATATTAACTATTAAACTCACATGGTAGCATTACATAAAGTGTTGATATGTACGTTTTTACTGAGGTAAGCACCACTAGTGAAACACTTCTGGTCCATAGGATGCACCTGTTCTGTAACATTAAAGCGGCTAATAGTACTTGCAGACTATGTCGAAACTGTTGGGTTAAATTTGTCGAAAGCTTTCAAACACGCACCGAATACTTCAATAATTTAAGAGTGCTTACGGTACACGAACGCATAATGACCTCTGTAATTTAATAAACTTGTCTTAGAAGCGATAACACAAGCTAAAATAAAATGTGTAACTGGAAAGGTACCCTAACTTTAAGGTATATATGTACATGTAAGATATCAGAGAAGGAATGTCGTAGGACCAGTCTTGAACAGTACATTCAAGAGAACACTTCCATTGGTTGTCTATTGGGGAACAAAAATATCCCACTGCAAACTTAGTCAAAATAAAAAAATAATAAACCACTCGTGAGCTCATGTTAAAGTCTGGGCAGGGTTTCTGTGCATGTTCTCCTGTTGGTTTCACCTCCAGACTCTCCTATTTTTTTAACCTTCCAAAACATGTGCATGTGTATTGGCTAATTAAAATTGATCTTAAGTGTGAATGGGTGTGTGTAGGGTGTTCTGTGATAGTGTTGTCGTATCTAGGATGCAATCCAACAGTTTCCTTGTACAGAGGCTAAAATGCTTACTGAATGAATGAATGAATGAATGGATGGATGAATCTACTACTGAATAACTCCAGTACAAGCAATGGCCTTCTGCGATTAAATTAAGACTTTCGATTGTAATGACATTTTTGAATACCTTTGACTTCACAGATTTACACAGATAACATTTCATTTTAACATGAAAAAGTGGAATCTCCCTTCCATCTGACAGGCAGATTTCAAGATGATCCCGGTTAACGAGTTCCGGAACATTGCCTCGGAACAAAATCCGCGATTCCGAGTCCTAAAGCCGTGGTGGGACGTATTTTCGGAGTACCTGTGCATAGCCATGCTAATGATTGGTGTCTTTGGGTGCACCATGCAGGTACAAAACCTTCGACTTTCACATGCACACTGTACATGCATTTCAGTTCTGATGAGAGAGAGAGAGAGAGTCGTGTGACTGGTGTTTTGTTTAATCATACAAGTAATATTAGTAGATTAGGGTCTCTGTTTTTCCATTGTCTTTTAACAGTTTTTTTTAAACATTGTGTGATAAACGTTCCTGTCTCGCCATCAACAATCAGCAGGTCCGACATGAGGGGAATTGACACCCATTTTTAAATCTGTTAGGAATGAGATACCAAATGGTTTTGCAAAGTGAAAAGTTGGTCTAGACTTGCTGGCACAGAACACACCTGAACATTTACAGTGTTAGTAAACTTGTGGATGTGTACAGTTAGGCCTCTTGGTAAGTTATTATATGGAAATCGCAGGTTGCTACAGTAACTGATAATCTACGAAACTTTCCAGGAATTCCAATATGTATATTGTATTCACTTTCCATGATACTGAATATACCTTAGTTATTAAATTATGGACAAAGCAAGGGCGTTTTTTTAATATCCTATAACCCAGCAGGATCAGTCTTATTAAAATGGCTTTCTTTTTTATTTTATTATAACACCCAATGAGGCCTACACATGACGCCCAATAGCAAAGCCAAAATTTAAATTTGACAGAAATCCAGCTAAAATATATTTTTACTTCGTTTAGTTGTCAAATTGCTGTCTACATTTTAGTCATAAACTTCTTGGTTCTTTGGTTGGGACTGGAATGGTTTGAGCTACTGTTATACTAACCATTCTTTTCAAATTAACCAGCCACTAGTTTCAAGCACTAAGTAAATAGTTGACTTCTAATATTTGAACACAACTGTGTGATTACGTGCCACTCAGGCAGAAAGGCGCCTTTAAGTGTTTTTCTGTTGACTTTAAGGTTCAGATTGGCAGATGTGAGTCATTTTACTATGCCCTTCTGTAAGTCAGACCCAATACACGTACATCTCACGATTTCCTAGAAAAACAGTGGGATCTGTGGTTTATGTAACACTTATAATTGTTCATTCATTGCATTCTCGTGTACTTGGATTACATCACTTTGACTTTCCTTCTTCCTTCCTTCATGTGAGTGAACTAGTGGCTATTTATTTACGGTGGGAAGTGTACTCCCATCTTCTTTTCAATGATATAACCAGGATAACCACTTCAACAAATTATTTACAGAGGTGGCCTGGCAAAAGACAAAGTAGAATAAAGTAATGGGGGCCAAAAGTAAGAGAACATCAACTGTGAACCACACCAGTAGACTAAAAATGTTGTAATGTGTGGGAAAATTCAGAATTTACTTTTACTCACAGTATTTAAGCTTTATTTATAAGTTATTGGTGACGCTAACCTTCTGACACATGTATAGCATATTAGTCCTGCCATTTTTATTTTATTTTTTGCACTGTCCTGACCTAGATTTATTAGAATTGGATTAGATGCTCCCTAGGGCTTAATATTTAATATATACAATCTTATATTAGCTATTGTATGCCTATTCCAGTCAAGGGACCGAGTGAGGTAGATTTATTTTATTTTCCAGTATTCATACATATGCAGAAATAGAGAGTTGTAAGTCATGGCGTCCGTGTTTCAAAAGCTGCTTGCTGGCTGGACAGTGGTCTAATAGAATAATATAGCACAAACATATGACACTATACTCTGTATGTTATTATGATGTTTAGTTCTGCTGAATACCAGCAAAGTACGATATTACGGTTTAGAAATAAAAACTATTGCTCATAATTGCATAGGAATTGATTTGTTAGCCTCTGCAAATGGAATCATGTGATCAAATAAAAGTAGATTTTAAGATCAAGTTAGCTAGAAGACTAGAGTTTTCTGAGTAACAATGGAGGTAATCAGGGAAGTGGAAATGTTAAAAACATACATATTTTCCAATTTCAGGAATATTTTTTTTATAAAGGAATAAATTACTTATTCATATTTATTTATACGCAATATAGATCATCATACCAACTACCCAGGAATCAGTGCATCTTGTATATTATTGCCAATGTTCACAATTTGTCCTTTATTAATGAACAGTACATAACTACAAGTATGTGACAAAAATACAGAGAATAAAGAGGCTGCATATTCATTAATGTTGGAAAAATTGTAAAATACTGACACTGGAGGCTTTCCATACTGTTAACTACAAATCTATTAGAAAACATCACCGTATAAACTATTATATGTTTTTCTTAGCGCTTTGAGGCACCTTCACATTTGAGAATTCAAACTGTCAAATTGTGGTAGATAAAAGTGTGATTTTACTTGATTCTCTTTTGAACTCTCTTTTACTCTCTCTCTTGATAGCTGACACAGGAAAAGATCTCCTGTCTTCCTGATCCTTTTACTGAAGACTCAGATGAAAGCATGGATTGCAGCTACCTCCAAAAATCCAGAGAGAATGACAGCTTATGGGAGCATGCCATCACCAAGGACATCGCCCCAAACATTGTAGAAGTGTTTGGCCGAAAGAACAACCTGGACATTCACCAGTATCTCTTCATAAACAGTTTCTGTTATGAAAGGGCAGTGCACTGGTACGGCAAGTACTTTCCCTACCTGGTGGTCATCCACACCATGGTCTTTATGGTAGCAAGCGGTTTCTGGTTCAAATTTCCTGGGACGTCTTCCAAGATCGAGCTGTTTGTGTCTATCCTGGGGAAGTGCTTTGACTCGCCCTGGACCACTCGAGCCATTAACGAGGTATCTGAGGAGAGAGAAGACATGATCGCATGGAAAAAAACGTACACACCGAACGCATCAGCAATGGAAAGTCCTGATGAAGACGACAAATCTGCTGCCTTTATTCCTTCTACATCTGTTGTGTCTGACCAGGACAAGAATGTGCTGGAGCCTGAGCATGCTACATCTGTCCTGGACAAAAAGGAAGGTGAGCAAGCCAAGGCTCTGTTTGAGAAAGTGAGAAAATTTCAGACTCATGTAGAAGAGGCAGATCTCCTCTACCTTATGTATGTTCTCCAGACATCACTCAAGGTGCTAAAATTTGCTATCATCACTATTTATAGTGTTATCCTTGTACCCAGTATTCAGATTGTGGTGACTTGCAGAGTCCCCCCTGGCCTGACGGGGTTTGGTTTGTTCTGCTGTAATAACAACAAAGCACACCTCTTCTCGAAATTAGCCTACTGTTATATTGGATTTGTTGGAGCGTATGGACTACTGTGCATTTATTCTCTCTACTGGCTCTTCTATCGCCCACTGAAAGCATACTCCTTCGAGCATGTGCGTCTAGAGACAGGAATCAATGACATACCTGATGTTAAAAACGACTTTGCATTCCTCCTGCACCTCAGCGATCAGTACGACGCTCTGTACTCTAAACGTTTTGCTGTATTTCTTTCTGAAGTGAGTGAGAGCAGATTAACACAGGTGAACCTTAATCACGAGTGGCCCATCAAGAAACTCCGGACACGTCTCTCAAGAAGCGCCAGTGACCGATTAGAATTGCACTTGTTCATGTTGCCAGGCTTACCCAGCACTGTATTCGATGTGCCCGAAGTGGAATCGCTGAAACTGGAACAGATCAATAATGTGACAATTCCTGGGACAGTGACCCAACTCGCAGCTTTGCAGGAACTCTCACTCATTCACTGTCCTGCAAGACTTCAACTAGAAGCCCTAACATACCTACAAGAGAACCTGAGAGTCCTCCGCCTCACCTTTAGCAACCTAGAGCAGGTCCCAATGTGGATGTACACTTTAACAAATTTGGAAGAGCTCCACCTAACTGGGCCACTCGCCAGTGACCATCGCAGTGCCACCGTAGACACCTTGCGGGGACTCAAGAACCTCCGTGTACTAACCTTGCGTGGTAAACTTTCCAAGATTCCTTCCAGCGTGGTGGACGTTGGTGGCCAACTGCTAAGATTACACGTGCACAATGAAGGCTGTAAGATGCAGTCCTTCAGCAGTCTGAAAAAGCTTGCAAAATTGACCATGCTGGAGCTGATTGGCTGTGATCTGGAACGCCTTCCCAGTGCCATCTTCAGCCTTGCCAATCTGCAACAGCTGGATCTGAAGGAGAACAGGCTGACCACTGTGGAGGAAATCCTTAGCCTGCAGCACTGCCGCCGGCTGAGCACGCTCAGATTATGGCACAACTCCATTCACAACATCCCCGAGCACATCAACAAGCTGCGCTCGCTTGAGACACTTGACCTGAGCTGGAACAAGATTCATAAGCTGTCGCTTCACCTTTGCTACTGCACTAAGCTTTGGTACCTGGATCTCTCCCACAATCAACTTACCTCGCTGCCCCCTGAGATTGGTATCCTGCAGAGTCTCTGGCACCTTTCTGCAGCTTACAACTCACTAGAAGTGCTCCCAGAGGAGCTGTTCTCCTGTAAGAGGCTGAGGACTCTTGAGTTAGGGAATAACAGAATTGCCTTTTTGTCTCAGAGGGTTGGGAACTTGGCTCAGTTGGTGCGCCTGTACCTGAAAGGTAATAGGCTGGAGACTTTGCCTGTTGAGTTAGGTGACTGCAACCAACTCAAGTTGACTGGGCTCATGGTAGAGGACACACTGATTGATATGTTGCCTTCGTACGTAAAAGACCAAATGAAGGCAAGGTGATTAAATGACGCATATTTAGCTACAATGATTAGGGTTCTGGGTTGTTGATCAACCAATCAGCCCCACCACTGCAAAGCTGCCACTGTTGGGGCCTTGAGCAAGGTCCTCAACCCTCTCTGCTACCAGGGTGCAGGATCTTTGTTGACCCTGCAATCTGACTCCAACTTTCTAAGATGGGGTAGGAAGGGGGAGGGGGGGACATTTCACTTGGCAGCAATGTGCATGTTACTAATAAAGACTTACCGTATATTCCGGCGTATAAATCGACCCGGCGTATAAGACGACCCCCCCATTTTTCAGTCGCAAACTTGGGTTTTCTGCTATACTTGCCGTATAAGACGACCCCCCCCACCACCACCTTCCGAGACAACACCGTTTAAAAAAAAAATAAAAATCTGAAACATCAGATTTTATTTAAACACAGTAATTTTAATGAAAACAGTTGACTTTCAAGTACTTAA
>JAOUQX010000010.1:2325645-2336027 GCA_028566295.1 Liobagrus marginatus | reverse complement strand
TTATTCTTGTGGTAATCTTTAATGGATGGATGACAACTACATATCACACTTAAACATGATGGAGAGAAATGAAAACTCAACACACATCCACTGTAAAACCGGACTTCTCATGTCCTGTTGTTTTAATTAACACGTTTTTTGCATCTTTTGAATTTATTGTTTTATTTCTTTGATTTTATTTTTTTGATTTTGATAGTAATATTTGGGTGTAGAAAGTCGACTTATACACCGGAATATACGGTAATTAATTACAAAGCAAGACACTAGGAAGATCACTGGTTATAGAATTTTGGTTGAATTGTCATTGTTTGGGTCTGACTTATTTCGTATTCATTTACCTCGTTGTGTAAGAAAAAACCAGTTATCTCAATAAGATTTTAGCTATCCTTGACTCCAACCCATACTTGCATTATATAATACATTTCAGATCAATTCAAATTGTTGGAAACCAATGTTGTTTTTATAGCTTCAATGATGTGCCTTTGGAAGAGTTTGTAGCTGTTTTTGAAAAATGCCTGAAGTACTTTAGATTTGGTATATTATATTAAATATACACTATATTGATATTAAGTGATCGTTTCAAGAAACGTATCTACCCAATTAAATTGACCTTGCAAATAGTTTCCAGGCTTTTTGCATGTTTACTTAATTACCTACATCATCCCAATTGTATGCAGCAGGTTTGCGATCAGAGATTGGGCCACTCAGGTTCTTCCACATTAAACTTGGCAAACCCTGGTGATTCCTCAGGTGTCCAAATACTTTTGGCCAGGAACTTGTACATTTACTTGTACCATACAATGCACATTTCCAAGAACCTTCCCAAGACCAAGACCATTCAGTTTTAGTTAAATACTGGAATGCCGTTCAACCAGCCCTTGAGAACAGTTGGACAGCAAGATGTAACCTGCAGCTGGTATTAACTGCGTCACAGCTGGGAAGGATAAACCGACGCAGACTTTTCATCCGGCATGTAAATGCATTTTAAAATAATTGCATATAGTAATAGTAATTGTGGAATAGTCAGCTGAACATCTAAAGTATATTGAAATAAATGGCAGTGGATTGCACACCTGTAGTGTCACCACTTCATCTTAAAAGCGAAATAATTCAATTACAAATGAAACAAACTGACATTTCCACCTTAGAGTCAGACTGCTAGTTATGTCACCAATTCTAGCCAATCAGGTTAAACCTGTACCTGTGCCCTGTGGTTAATATGGTCCAAATGTGAGGCACGTAGAAAGCCATTCTTATTGAGGATTAACGTTAGTCATCAATGGGTGTAATAACTAAGATGGCGTACACTCGATTACTCGACAGAAACATCGTGATTTGGTCGAATTCAGGAAAAATTGAGAAGCCGTGAACTATTTAAAGTAGAACGCATGTAGTGACGTAATTTTCTCTTTTTTATTTTTTGTCATCCCATGAAATTGACTCATCTACTTTTCGCCTCCCGTCAGTCGTTCCATCCTATTTGCACGTGAAACTAATGCTCGTGCCGAAACAAGTTTCTTTGACGCCGCTATAAAAAAAAACACATCTGACTCAATCTTCCGGATGTCGCCCTCTATTGTCGCACCATGATATTCGCCTTTATTACGCTTGTTTCTTTCGTTTCTGTTGCTGAAAAAAGACTGGTTTCACGTTTTTCGGGCTGTCATGACACTCTTGTTTAGGAGGTTAAATATGTTAAGAAATAATTAATTAATCTTAAAATCCCTGACCAATAAACACTACATTTGCACTCAATAAAATGGTGTTATTTTCTGAAAAGGCTGTTCCTGATTCTGATTGTTTTATTTTGAAACCTATTCGGATGGGGGGGGGGGTTGTATCAATAAGCATTAAAAAAAGACTAAAGAATCTTTCTTGTTTAATTAATAACTAAAGTGCTGCTGCATCAATTAGGTGAAGGTGAATTCCCATTGGTGCAACTCAGCAATACATCAGATAATATTATGGGCTAGCCATTAACCAAAATGTATATAGATGATTTTTTTAAACGTTATCCCACTGAAAATGTTATTCCTAACTAAATATAACTAACTAGATACTAACTGATATCCAAATTATTCATAGTGGCTGGAATTTTGTCTTAAAGTGTGCAACGTGTGTGAACGAATTCAATTTGTCCAGTTGTCCACAAAAGAAACTCCAGGAACCAGAAAGAGATCTGAATGAATGTCACTGGAGATTTTGTTACAAAACTCAACAGGCCTCCCAGTCTAGTCGTTTGGCTTTAAAGAAGAAGAGCCAACAATAACATCCATTGTGCAGATGTCCTTTAAAAAGCAACGTCAGGGACAAACAAGATTCCTGTCCTCAGCGCTCTATTCTGCGGTCTACCTGAGCGATGGCACGCTATCAGGCCTTTACTGTAAAGGACATTCCTCTATGGAGTAATTTTAAATGTCCTTGCTGACTCACCTTGGTCTCAAACACACACACACACACACACACACAGAGTGAGGGCACCGCCCTGTTAAGCTAAACAAAGTGGGAATTTAAAGTACTTTTCAACTGTTTCTGTGCTGCCAATCATGCTACATTTAAATTAGTTTAATTTAATCTGGTGTTGCTTTGGTAACGTATACAAAGGTTTCTGCTTATAAAGATCACCTTTTGGGTGTTATGAGGATACTTTTAGCCAAATAATTCATTTTACATCTAAAAACTAACTGAAAATTACATGAACTCTACATTTTAAAGTCCTGATTTTAATTCCAAAATAAAAAAAAGTTTTTAAATAATACGTACAGGTTATATGTTAAATGTTACGTTGTGAATAGAGCCCTCTTGTGGTTGAAGGTGGTTTTGAACATCAAACACCAAAGTCAGACAATACTTTTAGGCTTAAAAATGTAATTGTTTTTCAAAGAATTCATTTAATAACAATTTCATTACATCAGTACATTTTTTCAGTTTTTAAGGACAGAGGGGTATGGATAAGTACCTTCATAAATAACATCAGAAATCCCACATCAAACATAAATCTATTTACAATCTGTCAATAAATAAGCTGATATTTTCATTAAATGCTATGTACACATCAAAAAACTCACAAATTGTAATACATACACAAACAAATTCAACCGACGCTAATGATCATGCAAGTTCATCAGTGCATGCTGCTCAGTCTCATCAGGTGAGAAAAGGCAACAGTAATTTCATGAGATTCTTTTTTTTTTTTTTTTTTTTTTTTTAAATTGCTAACAGTTCAAGTTTTCTACACAGACCCGTGTAGTAAATGTAACTTCGGTAATAAAAGGATGAAAAAAGAGCTGTTCTACAATTGTGCATGGCAAACTCCCAAATCTCCAGTGAACGGACCGCAGCCCTCACTGCTGATGATGGATTTTTGCTTTGTGCAAAACTGCTGCTACGTTCTTCATCTAGTATCAACTGTCTAACTAAACAATGAAATTAACTAAAATAAACATAGTACTGTAGTAATGTAACCTAGTCCTGTACATGAGGAAAAATGTAATTGGTTGACTTTTAGCCTTTCAAAATGGCTTAGAATTCAGAACTAAACCCAAATTATCTAAGATTGGAAAGCCATAGAGGATTCCAGCTGCCGTTTTAGCAGCTCCACCATGTCTGGCGTGCACGTCGCTTCTGCGATGTCCAGCGCTGTGTCCCCCTGCGTGTCCTGGTGCCCGAGGTTTGAGCGCGGTGCCAGAAACTCCACCACGTCTCTGTAGCCCTCTCGGATGGCGATGTGGATGGGCAGAGCACCGGACTGATCGGGAATGTTGACCGAAGCACCATAATCAACCAGGACACACAGTGTGTCCAAAAAGCCTGTACGAGCAGCGTCATGGGCCGGCGTGATCCCAAAGCGGTCCTGGAGGTTCGGATCAGCCCCATTCTCCAGGAGCAGGCAAGCAACATTGGTGTTACCCATCATCATGACCTGCAGAGAACACAACAGTATCTTTGAATACCGCATACCTGAAAACATCATTTAACACTTCCATCCCTTTTGAATAACTGATTGTATCAATTGTATTTCACAGGACTATTGAAATTTGAATTCTTACCACCGCAGTTATTTAAGTCTATAAGTCCCAATTATAGTTTATCCCATAAATATAGATCAGCATTTGTGTCAAATGTATATGATGTGCTATATTTTAACATACTTGGCAAGTGTTAATACGTTGCTGGTTTGACTATGACAGAGTATGACTATGCAAATCAAAACTTGTAGCGAGACTCACAAGTGCTGTTAGCTACTAGCCTGCAAAATACTATTTTGGATGGTAATTATTGGTAAAAAAAATAATAATAATGTCCCCAATTTGAATATTCATTGAGATTCTTTCAGTCTTTTTCAAAATTAAAGGAATAATCTCAGGGGTACTGAGCATTTTATATAGACTTATGTAGGTTTTTTTCAAACATACAAATTTTATTGAAACACAAAATAGTTTCTTACAAGGTAATTACTGAAACTCATAGAATTAACTTTGCATTTCAAATGAAGTAACAGCATCCGAGATATTATCTTTGACATAGGGTTAAAAATGGAACATTAGTATGTTTAAAGATAATACCATAATGTGAATGTGATTTTAAATGCACTAATAACAAAAGTAAAAGAGATCACCTTCAGGTAAAGTAGGGTTGGTATGTGCTAAAGGTTTACAGTAAACTAATCAGTCATTCGTCGTTGGTTCATCCTCATTCCTGCCTACCAGCCTGCACAGTAAAATACCACAACTGACTTTCAACTCGGATGCCACTAGAAGGCCCTGATAAACTGGATCAGGTGTGCTCAATCAAAGCTGGAACTATGTTAGGGTTGGGCAGCTGTGCTTTATTACAGCCATTTAACATATGCCACCATAATAAATAATTTACAGTTTAATTTCAAGAACGACTGGGAAGTCATGTTCTAGGAAACTTTAACAAACATACTATTTATTGCTTATACAGTGTGTAATAAACTATATTATATACATATGGCATTCTGAATCATAACTTTTTATATTAAGCAGCAAAATGTATAATATTTACGGACTATAAAGCTGTGTGTCGGTATGTTACAACATGCAATGGTGAACAATATTTATGTAGGTTACATAATGACATCATACTGCCATTATGTTATGGAATATGTAATTTTAGCGTATTGTGTGCAGTCTCATATCAACTGTGCAAAAACATTTTATCCGGAGAATTTATTATCATATAACAATATGAATATTTATTTCACATGACTTAAATGTAAGGTTGCATATAATGTGAAACCAGTGTGGGTCAGGACTCTTTAGAATAAATAGTTATAGTGATTTACAGACTATAATGCCTTGTTTCATTGTTAATAAACGATGATGAATGTACATTTTATTGGTGTGCATATATATACACACACACGCTATGTGTGTATATATATATATGCACACCAATAACATTGATATTCATCATCGTTTATTATATATATATTCCACTAAAGCAAAGTTATAATGGTTTTATATTAGTACTGTAACCTGCCTCAGTAACATAACATCGTTACTTATGACTGCTGATATGCGATATTGCGTTATACATATATGTAAGGGTTTGTTTAGATATTACTAATAGTACCTGTAATGCTGTTTTTCCGAACTCATTCCTGGTATCGGGGTGAACTCGCCTTTCCTCCAGCAGCCTGCGCAACTCCGCCGGGTCTCCTCTCGCCGCCGCCGCAGTCAGACTCTTCCCCGCGTCGCCCTCACTCAGCACCATTATTACTGCTGTTGTTATGATGGTAATAGTGGTCTTTATCAGTCCTTCAAATATACACCACGGAATAAAACCTTGTAGATGTGATATATCGAAACGTGACAACGGAAATACAAATGCGGCTCTTTGTATTATCTTTGTGCGCTTTGTTAAGTCTCGAGCGCATTTAATTAAATGCCGGCGGACAGCTCGCGCTAAGCTAACAGGCTAACTTGTTTACCACAGAGAAAACTAGGTTATAACTCGACAAGCTGTCAATAAGGAAGGGCGGGACATAACAAAGGATACAAAAATCAGAAAACCATAGACACGAAAGACATCAAATACACTAGAATTCGAGTAATTAATCCCGAGATGTCTGTAAGCGCTTCTGAAATTCTTAAGAATAGGGAAATGAAAGTATCTTAACGCAGCGAGCTCCGTCGCATTACCTTATCTCCGCCTTTGATCTGTAGTTTACCGAGGTGTCGACCGTTAGTTGCGGCTCCTCTTCGTCTCGTTTTCTAATGTTTACGAATAGTTCAAATAAATCAAAACAATGAGGTACAATGAAGTTTCTTGGGCGCTAGTACCTTTAATTTGCGCGCTTGGAAAACAGTGACAAATTTCTATCAGGACTTCTCAAACGATGACGGAGGAAGCCTCCACCAATCAGAAGCTACAAACGAGGTCAGAACTGACCATATTTGGTAAAAAGGGCGGAGTGCACGTGCGGTTGCCACAGTATCCCCATAGTAACTGAGCCTCTGACCAATCAGAATGAAGGGCACTGACGGCGGGCGATTTGAGAAGGTTGAGGACTTTCATTCACGTCTCCCCTTCAGTAGTGCGATTATCGGGGAAAAAAGGCGGGTTTCTGGATATTTTTTTGAAAATTCATTGTATTCGTAGAATATATAGCCAATACATGAACTATTTACCACATGAAATAACATTTTACATTCTGCAGACTTAACCAAAACACATCCATTACATTTTAAATCAATATTATCAGAAAACAATGTTTTGATTGAACACTTTAAACCACAAATTAGTGCAACAACAGTGAAATCTTTTAAAAATTGCATTTCAGCCTTAACAACATAAGTTAAAACCACTAAGATTAAGTACATTCTTTCTCTTTGTTAAAATTCTTTATATATTACGAGTGTCTGATGCAAATTAAGACTTCATATTATCATTTGCCTGGGAGCTTGAACAGGATCAGGAAATGCAAAGTGCTTCTCTAGTTTGTCCTGAGTTGGTAATCTGCAAAGTAAAGATAAAAATGCACATTGTCATGACCCCATGCACAAACTGAGCTCCATGAAAACATGATTTACAATGACTGAGCCCAACCTCAACTTTTTTAAACACTTTTGTCATGAACTGGGACACTTACTGCACCCAAGGTGTCCTCGCCCAAAATCAAAGCCTGACCCTGAACACAATCATGCTTATCGTTGAATCTGCAAATCCTCACAGCCACACTCCAAATCTATTGAAAAGCCTACCCTGTGACGCTTAGTATAACAGCTAAAAGGAACCAACTGGAATGGGAAGTTCATACACATAGAAATGTGATCGTCAGGAGTCACATGCTCTTGGGCATATAGTGTACATATTCAGGTATACTGCCCATAAAGAACCTAAAAACATACTGGTAATACACCAGCCCCCTAACTGCACCCTAAGTTTGCACATATGTTAGCCTGCTTGCAGAGAAAAGATCAACGTATTGTTTTGCCAGGTACCTGATACAAGCTGTACACCTAGTTTTTGATGATACCAAATTGAGCGGCATAATTGTAACATCTTACAACTTGTTTTGTTCATTTGTTTTATACTTGGTGTGGCTCTTCAACACACTAACACTCTCTGATTCTTTATTTAGATTATATGCAAATCACTAACCTAGATACAAGCCTGCTGTGTGCAAACCTGCAAATATAACAGCTTACCTCCACTCTGTGTGATGTACCTAACCCAAGGCAACGCTTGATAGCCACTCTTCTCGATAATCTTCATATATCTCACCTGATGAGATTCAACACAGCAAAACAGAATATTACATATGACAACTCACAAGGCAATAAATACAGTGATAAGGATTATTAAAATTATTCACACAAATTATTCGATTAGATTTGTGAAACAAATGTAACTATGATACAAATATAGCTATAAGAGCACATGTGCATGCACACGCCTGTATTCCTGACACAGTGAAGTATGGGATCTCAAATTTGACTGTAATGGGTGGTTTTCCCTCCAGCTCATCTTTCTCCACACTGGGGAGTCCAAAGTGGGCTCGCATCAGGAACTCTTTTCCTCCCTACCGACCCACAAAAAAAAGGCAATTAAGTAATGGACTGTTGAAAGGCTTATCATACAGCAAAACGTTCAGTTACAATACTACCTGCACATTATAATGCTATACAATCAACAGGAAAATAATCTTAGTAAATAATTATCATGCTAATTATATCATATCATGCTATTATCATATAACGTGCATGAAACTCCCATTAAAATTACATACAAGAAGGCATTCTTACTAGATTAAATACTTACGGGGAAGGATTTAATGGTCCACACCACCAGATTTTTCTCAGGAACATACTTTGCATGGCCAGTGCTAGTTTTAAACTTTGGGGAGTCTGCATCACTAGGGACAGGAACACGCACCTCCACGTTGTTAGCCACAGATTGCTTTTTAAACTGCCCTTTAGCCTGCAAGGAAAATATATGATAATCAAAGGATTGTGAAATTGTTATGCAATTTTGCCATAATTGCCTGAGATTCTTTAATTAAATAACAAAAGATTTTTTAATTAAAATGAATTATATTTGTAGTTAGTAGCCCGTTGCAGGAGCAAAGAAGTAAATATTCAAAGTCTAATACTTCTTTAGAGTACGAGTTCTTTAAACAAAAGTATTTGTAAATTAAACTAAAAAAATAGAAGAACTTGAAATAAAGGCAAAAATGCAGGCTTTGGTCAAATTTGACGTGGAATTGTGTGTTAAGACTTTCTGTCATAATGTATGTGGTACTTTATGCATGTAGAAAAAAAACTAGAGGATAAAGATTGTTGAAATGTGCTACACTATCTTACACCTAGTCTCATTGGTAAGAACTTCACATTCAAGAACTTCACGAATCTGCACATTTCTAACAAATCGCTATCCTGGACTTTGAAGAAGTGTAATTTTTCAGCTGTTCCTTACTTTAAATATTTCTTAAACTGGTATAGAACTTGTGGGTAATATGAGTCAGTAGGCTAGTCATTAATACTGGAAATACAATATTAGAATTGACTGTGCAACCTGAACTAGGGGCAGCATGGTGCCAGACTGGTTAGCCCTCCTGCCTTACTGCAAGAAGGTCATGGGTTTGATTCCCACCCAGGGTCTTTCTGTGTGTAGGTTGCATGTTCTCCCCGTGCTTATGCGGGTTTTCCTTGGGTACTCCGGTTTCCAAAGACCGCCAATTGGGCATAGGTGAATTGTCTACTCTAAATTGTACATAGAAGTGAATGTGAATGGTTGTCTGTCTCGAAGTGTTAGCGCTGTGAGTAACTGCCGATCCACACCCTAAGTTAGCTGGGATAGGTTCCAGTGCCCCAACAACCTGAATACGATAAGCGCTAGAAAATGAATGAATGAACCTGAACTAGAATTTTCCTGCTTCATTTCAACACATAAAAGATGTGGCACTAGAAGGCCACACTGGGAATTATGCACCATACCTCTTATTAAATATTACAATTTTAGAGCATAGCTAGATAACACACCTTTACCATGATTTCCACTCGACTGTGAGAGAAATTTTCAATAACAGATTCGATCCATATCAGAGGTTTAACCTGTATGAAAAATTGAAAGAATATTTTGAAGGGTCTGTTCTCATTAATCTTAGCATTAGTTTAATAATTTTGGATTCTTAATGTGGTAGGTAAAATACAACAAATGGCGTCCCACATGAGTATTGATGCGATAAGACATCAGCTCCGACTCTCCATCTGGTGGGATGAATGATATGGTGCGGTCACTCTCAAAGCGTGAGAGTCGTACACACTGGTGAAACTTCACATCTTCCATCGATACGGTCTTCCCCTTGTCACCTGCAGAAAAACAGACAGGTAGTGCAAGGTGATCATGCATCTTCTTTTATGTCAAATAAAGCAGTGTGCCAGAAATATTAGGTTATTAACCCTGTGTCTAAGATTCGTTTAGCAAGTCCTGATGCAATTTCAGCCATTTAAAAGATTCTCCAATGTAAATCTAACAATGTGTGCAGTGAACTTGTTGCTTACGGCCAGTAAGGGCAAAGAGCACGCGATCGTTGAGGCCCAGTCTGAGTTCGGGCATTCCTGAAAGCATGGTCTTCAGTTTAATGCTGCCCACAATGTCACTGCTCATTACGCTTCCATTGGCATTCACCTGTGAGCCAAATAGTCAAGTCAAGTGGCTTTTTACGGCCATTTCACTACATACAGTACAGTACACAGTAAAACGAAACAACGTTCCTCCAGGACTAAGGTGCTACACAGAACACAAGACAACTAACGTTACTGAACGTTACACCCACAATGATCTTCCTGACCTGCAGTCCATCTACAACAAACGCTGCTTAAACAGGGCTAGAAAGATCAAGAAGGACCTCA
>JAOUQX010000010.1:2296459-2313070 GCA_028566295.1 Liobagrus marginatus | reverse complement strand
CTCTCTCTCTCGCTCTCTCTCTCTCTCTCTCTCTCTCTCTCTCTCTCTCATCCCAAATAATCTTATCAAATCCTTTTATCATTATTAGGATAACACATCACAATGTATGTCTCAATTCACTGCTTAAATGATGTAGCGAACTTTATGGCTTTATTTCTCTGCAGGCTTACAGTAAATGGTTTGCTAATATGGTGGGTCTGTTAGCCGTGTGTCCGTGGAAACCCTAATTAACATTTCAGAGGCATTGAAACCTAAGCTAGGTCTCAGTCGGCTGCTGGGGTCGAGTTGAGTTCCCACCTGGGTGCATGACAGTCCCACATGATGGCCACCTGACACACAGTTGCTTTTACTCATCCCTCTATAAAAACTGCAACGTCATGACTAACCCTAAAGCGCATGTTAGGTAAAAAAAACAAAAAAATACTTTCTAACAGTTGCTTTTTTTCAACAGGTTTATGTTTTATGCATTTTGTTCTAATCCAATGAACCGGAATTGAAATATTCATTGATGGAGACTTTAAAGCACTCGTTTACATCGCTTTGCTAAATACTGTAAATGTAAACATAAACGGATGGAGTGCTTGTATTTTATGTCTTATGTTGAACATGGACTAAGCATTGATAAATGTTTATTCATTACAGCCATACTTTGTCAATGTCCTCCCCAGAAAGCTTTGGTTGTAAATCAGGGTTGATTAATGAACAAAAGCGAGCTTACTATTTAACCACAAGTTAGTGATGCTTCAGCTTTGGTCTCTAAAGTGTTTCGCAACATATTTTTTGCCATGGCAGTGAACAAATAAACACACCTTCAAAAGTGGTGTGAGCGCTACGAATCGCCCATGGCAAGGATGCAGGCCAATGAAAGACGAGAAGATTAGCATATGAAAAGCAGGCCAGGGATGCTAGAGGATTGCTGAATGCTGAGCAAGATAGTGAAAACCTGATGTATCGACGCATTTAACGAGACATGTTAAGATAGCTTTCAACCGTGACTATGTTCACAGAACCCATTAGCTGAAAATGCATAAAGTGTGGTTAAGTTTTTTTTTTAACTACCGTATTTGGCAGACATCCTTATCCCAAGCATCCTACCTATATATACACATGTAAACATAATTCATTAAAGATAATTAAAGATTCTAATTTAATTCAAATTCAAGTGAAAATGAAATTCAATGAAAATATTTAACAATTGTAAGTGGGAAGTGGTAGCTCAGTGACTAAGGTGTTGGACAGCTGATCCAAAGACCATGGTTTGTTTCCCAGCACCACAATGGTACCGCTGCTGGGCCCCTGAGCAAAAGGCCCTTAACCCTCAACTGCTCAGTTGGATAAATATAGGTCACTCTGGATAAGGGCGTCTGCAAAATTCTCTAAATGTAAATGTTAAGCTTTCACATCTAATGAGAATAATTTTTGCTCAAACGTTTTAGTATGAATAAGTATAAAGCATAATGAGTGTAGAATATAGAATTAGCAACCCTAGGTAGCATATGTAGTACAGCAGTAGTCATGAAAGGGCCTCTTCTAGTTGATCCTAATGGCACTGTGTGTAAACTGCATGAACAATAGAGATAAGGGCATGTTGATAGGACGCTTTGACAAGAGCACAGAAATCCATAGTAATGAATCACGACCTCCCCACCCTAACTGCTTCCTGTCTGTTAGCCGAAAAACAGAACTCATACATTCAGTTCCTTAAGAATCAATGTGCTATATTTGTATATTTCATTTACGCTGTATAAAATATATCCACCGTCTAGCGTTTATCCTGTTCAGGGTCACTGGAGTCTATCCCAGATAACTTAGTGTGTGAGGCGGGTTACACTCTGGACAATCAACAGTTAATCTCAGGACTAAGACTTAGAGACAGACAACCATTCACACACACATTCACTCCTATGGACAATTTAGAGTAGCCGATTCACCTATCGTATGCGTTTGGAGGAGGGAGGAAACCAAAGTACCCAGGGAGAACCTGTGCAAGCACAGGGAGAACATGCAAACTCCACACAGAAACACCCTGGGTGGGAATCAAACCCATGACCTTCTTGCTGTGAGGTAGGCGTGTTAACCGCTCTGCCACCATGCCACCGTGTATAAAATATACACTAATTAGAAAAATAAAAAAAGCTTCTATGCTGTTATCACTATATTATAATCCAACATTCCTTTAATAACATCCTGCTTAAGGACAGGAAAAGAATGCAGTGTATATATGCATGTCACGGGAGGAACTTTACAAATGGAGTCATCTTATATGGGTTTCTGGGAGTGTCTCTTAGCAAAGCAGCTAATCAGCATCCGCTTATCTTTCTATTTATTCATCAAGTTTTTACACAGTGGACTCAACCAAAGTTACTCTATTCAGGAAAGAAACTGGTGATCTGTACTAATTCTTGCTACATTTGAGTAAAAACCTTTATTAGAGATGTGACATTACTCACGTTTGGTTGTCATTTTATGATAAGATCTAAACACACGTCTTTAGGGAGGGAGGGGGTGTTCCGGCAGAACATGTTTGGCAGGTGGCTTTCAGATCATGCAAATTTTTTCCTCAAAAAGTTTTCAGTACATTCCAGGAATGGAATTCGATTTGTGGCTAGTGTGACATCATGGGAAAACCCAACCTTCTTTCATCAAAGTAAATGTACACACAGATTAATCGATGACATCGCTGGAACGGTTAGTGTTATCTGCACTCGGGGGTAATACTTGCTAATAAAAGGTTAAAGGAAAAGTTAGTTTATTAATACAATTTATGCTGGTTTCTTAAAGAGATGAATGTTTTTATTGGACAGTGAACGAGATGATGCATGTTTTTTTAACCAGACAAAACAAGCAATTACTTATTTTGTTTTGCACAGAAGCTACTAGATTACTGTCACTAACAAGTCATAACGTTGCTGATAAAAATATGATAAAACAATATAAATTTCAATCAGCGATGAGTTTTGAAGCTGGGCAGTAATATTTAGCTAAGTTATGAGTTTAATTAGGTCGATTCACACCCAGGGTGTTTCTGTGTGGAGTTTGCATGTTCTCCCTGTGCATGCACAGGTTTTCCCAGGGTACTCCGGTTTCCTCCCGCTTTCAAACACATGCGATTGGGCATAGGTGAATTGTCTAAATTGTCCGTAGGCATGAATGTGTGTGTGAATGGTTGTCTGTCTCTTAAGAGTTAGCCCTGCGTTTAACTGGAGATTGATTGTCCAGTGTGTACCCCGCCTCACGCCCTAAGTGAGCTGGGATAGACTCTAGCGCCCCCACAAACCCTGAAAAGGATAAACGCTAGATAATGAATGGATGGATGAGTTAAAATAACTAACTAGACATTAACCTGAGCGATGGATCTTTGCTTGTGTGTTTTCTGAGTGTTTGTGTTAACGTCCATCTTTATACAAAAACCTAATAATTATTTTCTGTCTTCATTGTTTTGAAGCCATGACTATCATGCACACTCATACATGAATATAGTAATTTATTTAACAATAACACAAAATAAACACAATTCCTTTAGTGTTTCCTTCATTTGAACTGTTCTGATACTTCCATGTAGTCTATAACAGACGTCTTTCTATTAAGGCAAAAAATAATAATATGTACAATCTTGCAAACTCAACTGCATAATAATAATAACAACAACATAAGGCCTGGTAAGATCATATAAAGGCACAAACATTGTGATTAACAATTCACCGTGTGCTTTTATACAAGTTCTTTTCACAGAAGGGTTTTTGATAGCATTTATACAATGGAACATTTCTGATGACAACATGGCTTTGTATTGTGCACTGATGCTCCTGAATTTCTGTCATGATTTTAAATGAATATTACATAAACATAAAGAAAACAAAGAACTTCTAATGCGCAAAAGCTACATGTGCTGTTACAGAGGTAGGAAGCACATCTTACACAGTTACCACCCTCCCTTTGTTGATAAATAGAACTGTTATAAAATTCCTGCCGAAACATTTGAGTTGTAACAAATCAACAGAATAAAATCTGCACGTTTACAGATCCCTGATAATAGCGCCACAGGAACGGCCCATTTGCTTATATTGTAATTTTAAACAAGAGAAAAAAAAACAATACAATAAAAAGAAAGTCTTTTTTTAAGCCAAATCTGAGGTTAATAAACATATGCTGTCATGTGATCCATCAATAACAGTGCAAATATTCGCAGCAGTTCTTAAACATGGACTGCACCGTTCCTTGTAAGTGGGCTGGTACCGTCGAGTTCAGTACCGTTTTATATATTTTTTTAAGTGTATTATAGACTAATGAAGTGAGACCATTTTTTTTTCCTTCTTTTTCCTTTACAGTACAGACTTGTATTCCAGAAATAGTACAAGAAACAAAAAAAAAAAAAACAGGACACATTATATAGATATATTACAATAAATAAAGCTTTTTTCTTATTTACAAAACATGTAGCTTTAAATATACAAACTTGAAAAAAAAAATTTTATGGAACGACAGAAAAGGTTATTATACACAAGCACTATGTACACATTTGACATTTACTTCACTTTCTGACTTCTACTATAACGACCTAAAAATGGAGTGTACAAAAAAAAATGCAGCAAAGTCAATGTACACACATTCTGTTGTCTTAAATATCATAATTAAAACTACTCTCCCATCCTCCATCCCCCCTTAAATTTTGTATTTTATTTCATATACTAACGATTCGGTGTATGTTCTGAAACCTGAGGATTTAGTTGACAAATAATCCACTCATTGACTCACTGTACGTTTCAAACAAGAACAAACAGATAAGCCATGTATCAAGTTAATCTACAGATTGTATCGTACGGGCACATGGCTAGTTATAGAAAAGAACATAGCTAACATGCTGTTATTCATTCACAGCAATTATCGTAAAGCTTCTGTTTCATCTGCATTCTTCGACAAAAGCTAACAAACTGTTCTCTTCGAGTGCAAAAATGGCGCTCTCGCTCTCTCGCTCAAACAAACCCGTATTGAATTTGTTTTTATTCTTCCCTGAAGAGTTCTTTGGAGAAGTGTCCTGTCCTGTCCAGCCAAGCAAGTCATGGTAGCGTTTATGACCGACATATAAAAATAATCTATCATGATTCAGGATGCTTCGATTAGACTTCATTTCTAGAACAGATCTCCGTTCACTGTGCGATATATCTTCGTACTGCAATCTAGTTAGTCGTTCAGAAAGTTAAGTTGAACAGTGAAAAAAAAACAAAAAGTGTAGTGCAAGACAAAAGTCAACGTACACATGGAGAATAATAAGCGAATATTATCCATAATATAATGTCTAACTGCACGTAACACTTTTGTGTGAAGCCCAGCAATGGCTATAATACAAAAACCAATTTATTAGTGATTATAAATGTCTGTGGAAAATGACAGCCATTTACACTATATTAACGGAATACTCCAGCAGTATTCAACCTAGTTTAAACTTTTAATAGTGTCCGTCGCATAATGGCATGTGTGATTACCATGGACAAATATTTAACCATTTGGTCCACGGGAAGTTTAACATTTATACAGTATATGGAGTATTTTTTGTAAATGATTCTATCAAGACTATTTGTAAATGTAGCTCTAAATCTGGACCGTACTTTTTACTGTAATTGTTAGAAATTTTATTCACACAATTCCTTTCTATAACAAGAAAACCAGCATGCTGGAGGTTTGGTTTCAAAGCAGGTGTTCTGTTCTTTTCTTGATCAGAGATTTAAACTCTTGTGTATGCTTAATCACATATATGCTACAGATTTGGTGGAACGACATGATGGAAAAAAAAAAAGCTAAAGTATTCCTTTAATATACGTCTGTTAAGAAGCACAAGATGTCAGAGCAAGCCCTTTCCATATCAGTGCATTGTGCTGCTTAGACAGTAATTTATGAATGCGTCATGTGGGTCCACATGCAGGGCATCTCAAAAAAGTTTTACCGAATTATACAATCTTCTTTCTCAAAAAGGTGAGAATGATGTTGAGGTTATTCATATGAGTTTAGATTCTAACCGTGATTAAACTCTTACTTCCTGTCTCAGTACATTTTGGCTGCAGGATGTGCTGTTAATGCAATGAGCATGTATCTTTAGAAATAACAATGTGCTGGCTTTGGTTGCAAAGCATCGACATTTGTAAAATATTATTATAAAGTATTTTTATATCATGGTGATGACCTTTTGTGTCCAGGATTCGAGTAAAACAAAACTTCATGTTGTGTTTTTTTTCCTTCACTTTCAGATTTGTGCAACGAAAGAAAAACTCAAAGCACGTGAGCATCAGCATCTACTAAAGTGCCTGCTAACCTTTGAGTCCGTGTTGTTCAAATTTGAATTCCTGTGGGCTTTTTTGTGTCTTTTTTTTTTTTTGGGTGAGAAACATCACGCAATGTCTTCTTCATCATCCAAGCATAACATCTGGTGCTGAAAAACAGAATGTGAAAGAGAGACAATTAGTGACCGTGTGTGTTTTATAGGAAAGGTCAGAAAGAAACAATTCCCAGCCTCCCGTTATGCCATGCAGAGTTTCTGATCAGATTTAAGGCATATTATCTTAATGTTACGGTATATAAAACTAAACAAAGCATTAACATGTAACTGTGTACTGTATTATTATATACGGTAGTTCAAATCATTTCAATCTATGATCTTTTACAACAAATCACAGCAGGATGTCCAACAGCCTTGTTTATTTTGATAAGATGTTATGTCATCTTACCGGTGGGTAGACGTAGCCGTCTTGGCTTTGACTCCTGCAGATGTGCACCTGGTCCTCTGTAGTTTTCTGGTACACCGGGTTATCAAAGTGGATGGTGTTTGTGTTCTTCAGTCTCCAGTGACGCCACAGCAGCATGCCACCAAATGCTGTCAGACATATCACCACTGAGCAGCAGGCAAAAAGAAGAAAAATGTTTTAGAAATGGATTACACTAAACACTTATGTATACCGTATATAGATTATGTACACACCTATCGGCAGGATGGTGTAAAGAGCAACAGAGTGTTGGGAAGGGCTGGTGTCTGCAATGTGTACATCGCTTGAACCTACAGGAGAAGAAAAAGACTCGTTACAAACAATACGGACACACATGAGACATGAGACAGAGCTGTTTGTAAAAAGTACTCTTTGAAAGTGTCTGTTACCTTCATGAGCATTGTTCTCAGTCTTGGTTTCCAGGACGTTCTTTCGAAACCCGTCGGCGCTTGAGCCTGTAGTACTGGGTGTTTGTTTGGTTGTAGTGGTGGTGGTTTGTTCGGCAGGTCGTTTTGGTGCAGTACCAGCTGAAACTGGCGGTGGAACCTTGGCTGTAGTTGCCACTGGCTTTACAACTGTGTGAACATGTGTGTGTGTGTCACGTTAAATTTATGTAAAGCTAATGCATTTAAATGATTCTAATTAATGTAACCTTTATATTTAAATTTAAACAAGACAAGTTACACCATATAAATTTGATCTTGCACAGGAATACACTAAGATGGCTACCCACATGGTGTTTTAGAATCCCGTGGAGTTTTAGTATGAGGTATCTGTTTAAGAAAGTTTTTTTTAACAAGTCAGCTACATTGGCCTCACAGACTCAGCCATTGGACGAGAATTAATTTTTGACCGTATTATTATTGAACATAAGGCAAAATTCAGTGTATATATGATGCTTTGCCAAATCATACTTTCAATTGGTGTAAAAATGAATTTCATGCTGAATATGCAAGTGTATCATAACTGCCTTGCTGAGATTTTCCATTAAAGAGCATGCATACCTTCTACACACTTCCTCATGTCAGGGCCGAGGATCATGTGATCGGGGCAAGCGCAAGTGTATTTTGGAGAATACTGATTCACTCTGGGAGCCGGAAGACACAAATAGTCACAGCCACCGTTCACTTGGTTCCCTTCTTCACACCAGTTTGTACCTGGAAAGCGAACACAACAAACAGCAAAAGTTTAAGACGCATATAAAACAAATAGTGTGAAGGTCGTTTGTTATAAATGTAGGTTTAAATTCCTCACCATTTGGCTGCCTGAGGTTGTGGTAAAGCACAATGCCCTTGGGAGACAATAGGTTCTCTACTACTTTCATGATGTTTTTACCCGTCAGACGATTTGCACTCAGAATAGTTCCACTGGATGTGTCAGTCCAAAACACTTTCTCCTGTGTAACACAGTAAATAAGAGCTAGCATAAAAAACTGAAAGAATATCGTAAAAAAAAAAAAAAAAACATTTCTAAATAAAGTAGAGTTTATGAACATCTTTAAACTTCTCTTAGAATTCCTGTCAGTGTTATGTAGCTTGCTAGTTTTAGGTTTAATTATTGTTAACATTTAAGCCTCATCAGGTTAGCCTATGCTAGCTGGATGGCTAGCCTCAGCCTGTGCATGACAGTTAACATTATTAATATGTCCTCTAAAAAAAAATCCTGTCAAGTTAGCTCATGCAAGCTAGTTAGCTAACCTTAACTTGTAAGCAATATAATATTCATTATTAAAAATGTCATGAAAATACTTTCAGGTTATAAAATCCTGTCAGGTTAGCTTATGCTAGATAGTTAGCTCATTTTAAGACGTGCATAATTACGGTACAAAGATCCGGTCAGCTTAGCTTATGTTAGCTAGCTGTTGGTGTTAACGGTAAATGATAATATCAATAAAACGACGACTGCTCACTCAAATGTGGCAGGGTAGCTAGTGGGCTAACAAAATGTATGATGTTAGCTGTGCAGGTATTAAAGCTGACGACTCTGTTCTTAAAAGTGGAAAATGAGGGAGAAATCTTTTTTTTTAACATAATAATGTATAATAACTCAACACAAGCTCATACCTCAAACACAGCCAGAGAAAAAGGATTAGCCAGCTGCCTCTCGTCGACGATAAGTGTATGACGCAAACCACCGTCGACACTAATGCTGCAAAGCATGTGCAGTTTAGCGTCTAGCCAGTACAGCCGCTGATTCACTAAGTCTGAGCACAAACACATGCACATTCATTATATAGACTGTTGGGTACAATTTCCAGTAAAAATCTCTTCTCAGATTGAATCATTTTAAAGCCACAATGAGCCCAAAGGCAATGATAAATATAATACAGATAATTGGTTGCAGGTAATTGGAGCCCTCTGTTTATACAGTACTTAAAACTAGCCTACAATAGAGCATTCAAATGATTAATGCATTGTACACACGTTTTTCTTCTTTCTCAAGGACAGAAACTGCTTACTCACCTAGCGTGATGCCAGTGGGCCAGACAATGTTGTCAGTGACTAGAGCTGTACGATCTGCCCCATTTAAACCGCTCTTCTCTATCTTGGCTGGGCTTCCCCAATCGGTCCAGTACATGAAGCTACAGTGCAATAAAATACACATGCCAGTAAATTAATAGTATTAGCGGTCAACACAGTTTTTAGTTTCTCCCGCTTCTAACAAACCTGATTCAGCTCATGAACAACATGATGAACAGGATCTGGTATGTTGGAACAGGAGTACATGTACTCCTCTATCTAGTCATTTACTACTCATCACATTTATTTACATAGAGGAAAATATTAACATAGCTTACTTGCGCTCTGGATCTACAACGATAGTGTGTGGCTTATTCAAGCCCTCTTTGATAATGGTCTTCGGCTTGGACCCATCCTTTGATGCCACAGAAATGCTTTGCAAGAAACTGTCGGTCCAGTAGATGTTGCCATGAATCCAGTCAACGGCCAGGCCATCAGGAGAGGAGATTTGGTTGCCAATCAAGGTGACGTGATTTGCTGAAGAAGCAGCCTTGTCTATGGGAGAGCTGAGAAACAAGCAAATGTGGTTTAGGACCAGAAGTGTAAGCCGTAACAGGGTAACTATAAGGGTAAAACGTGTATCTCAAACTGTGCTCATTTTGTTTTGTTAACAGGTGGACCAAGGCAGGGCTTAAAACATCAGTGGATTTGATTTTACTAAGCAAATTAAGATGAATTTTGCATTGACCGGCCAGTCAAAAACTATTAGGAAGAGTCAGGAATTTAATACGTTTTTCATCATTTTGATGAGTAGAAAGTACTTCACATCCAACCAGAGAATTCGTAACCAAATTTACATATGCAATAATTCGAATAGATTTTATTACGTTCGATATTAAGATTTTGTTCATCCGTTTTAATAATTATTGTGTTTTTGCAAAGACTTGTTTTCCTTAAACTCGCTCACCTGTAGATCTTTTTGTGGAAAAGATCAGACCAAAAGATTGTCCCACTGGACACATCCATGTCAAGCGCCACCACATTCTTCAGTTGTGGGATCAGACATGTGTATTCCTTCTTGTCCAGGGTCATCTTCCTCACCTCGTGGTGGTTGGTGAAGTACAGGTAGGGAACGTTACCTGCAGGAGCAAAATAACAAATGCTAGCAATTAGAGATAAATATGTATTCCTTACATTATATATCGAAAAAGCAATTGAAGGTAAATTTAGAAAATGATGCTAATGATAAGGTATATCTATAATGATAGAATTTTCTAAAGCCCAGATAACTGGTTCATTTGTTTATCACAGCTATCATTATGTGACCCTGCAGGTATCAAACTGTTTGCTACCTAGTGACCACTTCCCTTATAAGAAGAATAAGCAGAAGTGTACGTATATCTTTATAGCATTTGGTCCCAAACTGACCTCAATGTTTCCGTGCTCCCAGTAGAGATCATTGTTTTGCTTCTACCTCAGACCATTTCATTGTATCGTTTCCCATCAGCTTTAAATTCTATTGTTAATCAGAAGATTTACTCTTTTGTTTAGGGGGCATATTTGAAGGATTTTGACATACCAGAAACAGCTTTGCACTCTTTGGTCATTGGGTCCATCTCATAGCCTGCTTGACAGTCACACTTGAAGCTACCAACCAGATTCAGACACACCTGAGAGCAGGTGTCGGGGTCAGCACACTCGTCAATGTCTGCGGCAAAAAAAAGAGACTTAATGTCAAATACAAATGCTACACATTATAATCGTTTCATTCTTTCTGGCCAACCTGCGAAAGAGCATTTGAAGTTGTTTTATTACTAGTTAATGTAGCATTTTTAGCTGTTAAAATCAATAATTCATTATAAAAAACAAAAAATTTGCACTTTTTTTTTTTTTACATTCGGGATTTATAGATGACAAGATGTACTGCTAGAACACTGGATTTACCTTCACAGCGATTGTGCTCCACGAGGCGGTAACCTGAATTGCAGTCGCACTCATGGCCGATTTTTAAGTCATTACAGATGTGAGAGCAGCCGCCGTTATTTTCAAGGCACTCGTTGACATCTGGGGAGAAAAGGGATAAAACAAACGTTAGTCCGTTTAGAAATTGACGGCACACTTGTGCTTCACCTTGAGGAACTATCCGGTTTAAAAAATGAGCTGTTTAAAAATCCATAACCCAAACAAATTCAACCCATCCCCGGCAGCGTCCCCTGAATGAGCTACACAGCCAAAATACACAGATAGCAGTGCAAGAATGAACTAACAAACATCATAATCAGCTTACTTTTTAATATATAATGTAGATTACATTTAAAACACTCTTGAGTTTTACGGTGTATGTCAAGGTAAAAGAATTTAAGGCAGACCCAAGAAGAAGTTAAATTTATAGGCTAATAGAGATTGTTTGGCTGGATGTTGGTCGTCCACGGTTCTTATTTCGTTCCTGGGATTAAAGATTTGCTACTAAGAAGATATTTCCTTCACCTTCCCTGGAATTTGAGAACTCTGTTCATCCCTCAACCTTTGAATCTAATCCTCCTGCTCTTTTCATGTGTCTTGTCCATGTAAACTAACGTTTCAGTTCTGATACTCGGCTGTGTGCATGTTTTAATGTAGATATGTATAACATCTTAGCACTTACTGCATTCTTTGATGGGTTCGTCAGACATGTCCCTGCAGTCACGCTGCATGTTGCACACTTTATCTATGCTGATGCACTCTCCACTGCGGCACTGGAAAGTGTCCGGGCCTTCACATTTACTCACTTTAGGGAGAGCATAGCATCAAATGTTAACCTTTACTACACATATAAAGTGTGGAATGTAGCGGCAAATAACAAGCAGGACGTAATATCGTCAAACATGTGTTCGAAAATGCGCTTACCTGTGCCACAGTCGTTCTCATCACTCAGATCCTTGCAGTGGGACTCGCCATCACACTGATGGATACCAGGAATACAGCTTCCGTCACCACAGCGGAACTCATCAAGTCGACACGTGGCCACAGCTACCAGAGGAAAACATATTAAGGATGGTGCCAGATATTACAACACAACAACCATATTCTCTTATATGTCAGGCAATTTCCAGCAGTCTGAGCCCATTGCGTATTGTGATAAGATGTCAAAGATGTATGCATTGTTGATGTTTGTGCTAAGACTTACTGCAGTTGGATTCGTCTGAATGGTCGGTGCAGTCCAAGCCTCCGTCACAGCGCCACATGGCGTGGATGCACTGTCCACTGCTGCACTGAAACTCCTGTCCACTGCAGTTGCTCGCTGTCGGTTTGTGGCCGCAGTGCTCAAGCCACTCATCTGAGCCATCAGCACAATCTGCGTCTCCGTCACAAGCCCACAGCTGTGGAACACACACCGAGTTGTTGCACTGGAAAGAGCCAGTTGTGCAAGTGGGTTTGGGGCAAGAGGCCTCGTCGCTGCCATCTGAACAATCGGCGTCTTCGTCGCAAAAGAACGAGGAGGAGATGCACTCGCCGTCGGCGCAGCGGAACTCGTCTGCCGTGCAGTTTTTCAGGGCTGAACAGAAATACGGGGTAAGGGGTTAAGTACTGGCGTTCAAGGTTAAATCAACATGACTTTAGGATAATTTAAGTTCAAAGGTTTAAAATTAATTCATACCCCGAATAATACATACATAATTTCTTTGTAAGTAACCTATAATCGCATAATTATACCATGTCATAATACGGTAATTATGATGTTATATTATCTAGTAAATGTTAACGGGCTAAATTGTGACGCAAAGTTCATATTTCATACAATGTATGATGTCACTTAAGCAGAACAAACTTTAGACGAAAAAGTATCTACTTAGAACAAATAAAGTCATCTCTAAACACCTACACAGTTAGAAACAAATGTTCTACTGTGCTCGTTTAAATACATATTAGTTTTCAAAAGTGGGTTTATGTTTTATCCTTTAACAGTAATAATATGACATTAGCAGATTACTGATGATGACCTACAGCAGCCCAGCTCATCCGCTCCGTTCTCACAGTCTGCCTTTCCGTCGCAGCGCCACCTGGAGGACACGCACTGGACAGGGCTCTGACTGCACGTGAACTCCGACAGCAGACATTTCTTCTCAGCTGGACATGAGACGCACCGTCGTTAGAAAAGTGAGTGTTAAATACAGACAGAAATTCCGAAAGCGGTGCAACGATTCAGATATGGGTGAGAATTGATATAAAGTGCATGTGACTCACTGCAGGTGGCAGGGAGCTCGTCCGTTCCATCTCCGCAGTCGTCCATCCCGTCACACACCCAACGTTTTGTGATACATTTCTTGTTCCCACACTCAAACTGCCGCTCGGTACATGTAGCAGCATCTGCAGCAAAGCAAGCAGAACAACGTTAAGGTTCAAGGTTCAAGTTTATTTGTCACATGTACATTATACGTGGTACAACATACAGTGAAATGCTTAAAGAAATAGTTTCTCAATTTACAACTTCCTACTGAGGTGAAGTACAATCAAAACATTTTGATGGATTTATAGTCGAATTATTTCCGGCTGGGAAAATATAGCATTTAAAAAGCTGAGGCTTGTAGATAATATTATTGCTACCAGTTGAAAACTTCTAATCACAACATGATCTAAAATAAAAATTATTTTATTATATACTTTTGATACTAGGTATGCACTGACATCGATTCCAGTATCGGTATCAGGCCTGATGTACTTGTACTCGTAAAAATACCCCGATATTAAAAAAATAAAAAAGATACCTCATGTGACGTAATTTACAGTATTTAGCCGACATTACTGACAGAACTGACACTGATAGACGCAATGTAAACCTCAGCAGTGTGGAAATATTTTAAAATTAATCAGGCTTTTTTTTTTTTATTCCCTTGGTTATTATGGTCTTTGGAGATTACTTTCTTTATGTTTATGTTCTTTGGAGGTTACTGCTGCCCTATATTCATCACTCTCAATGTGTAGTGCTTGTAAAATTGCCTCATCACCAAAAATACAGGCCATCGGAATCGGCAAATACCAGAAAAATAATACTGGTACTTGAACTCGATCCTTAAGAACCGGTATTTTTGCATCTCTATTTGGTGCATAATAAAGTCAGAAGCTAGACTGTTGAAAGAAACATTCTGGAAGCTCATAGTGCATAATGAAGTTTAATGATTTACAACGTCATCGCCAAATTTTAATCGTGGGAAGCAATACGATTTGTCAGAGCAGAGAACATGCATTGTGTATATTTAGAAGACCGTGAAGTTCAAACACACTCCCGCTCAGACGCACACATACACTCGCCCTATTCACGCCCTGTAATTTTTGTCACTGCTGTAGTAATGTAGCCAGGTGACAGTTGCCATGAACTACTGATTGTTTAAAAAAAATACTGATGAGAAAGACTAGTAAAAGATGAAATGAGGAAATTCAAAAGAAACCACAGTTTCATGAAGTTACTGTATGGGTAGAAGATGAGACCTAGACAATGTGGGTACACAGTTTATATTTGCTGACAATAGAAATGTTTTGTTTTTGGTTGCAACATAAATCCCTTTGTCATTCTGTCTGCCTCTTTAAGACAATGGTGAGAGGCGGAGCTTAATAATCACACCACCCTTTGCTCATTGGTCTCAGAGGATGCTCTGCATAATTTAAATACTACGCAGGAGACCGTGGAGGCGGGGAAAAAATGGAGATAGCAACTGTGTCAGGAACTATGAAGCTGAACACATCATTTATCAATCAGAGTTGCCGAAATTCTGTAATTCCTGGAAACACACAGGGTATTAGTTAAAAGTGTTAGACCACGAAAAAAAAACATCAAATAAACAAGATTAAACTGATGCATAAAATAGAAATGGAAATGGAGTGACCATCCCTGTCTTCGATATTATCCTTATCTAACCTGCAGAAGAATTTGCATTTCTTTCATTTGCATTCCTTCTCTACTATAATAAAATAAAAAGCTTTTGTTGTGCTTTGTCTTTTTATTGGGATAGTAATAAAACTAGTTCTTTAGAAAAAAAAATGTCAGAACAGAACATAGTGTCCTTTCTTCAGTTCAAAATCTTTTTCATGCTATTCATACTTATGTACGCAGTTCTGCGTAATACAACAACTATTTATTGCACGCCTTTTGTATGCTGAACTGAACAAGTCATCTCTAGCTCAAAATGGCTCTAGAAACAAAGACCCTTGGGAGATATTTGCCTTCGTTTGTTCCCTTAGGACAAAACTCTCCATGAGAGCACCTCTGACTGCTTTTCCTAACTTCTCATGATTATATATGTGCATGAAAACAAACTACAAAACACCGACATCAAAGATGAACTTTCTATTTGTTGCATACGCAATTAGATGGCTACTTTATCCCAGTAAGCTACAGTATACACCATAATAGGGTTATCCTTAGCCTGCATGCTAGATATTGTATAGAATAAGATACATTTCAACTTTTTATTAATTATTGATTATTATTATATATATTTTTTTTTAACTAATATATTATCATTATATAATATATTATATACAAGTCCACAAATCCTAGGGTATCACTGCTACAAACAGGCTTTCTATAAACAGATTGGATTTTATTGCCTGTTAAACTCCTTTCAAAAATGCCACATGAAAATCTCCGCTAAGCAAACACCGCCACCTTATATGTATCTTATATGTATAAGAATCAGGAGCTTCGTTAAAACTTTGCAGCCAGTATTCTGACATACCATTATGAAAAATGAATCAAGACTTTCTGACCAATCAGCATTAAGCGATCAACAGCAGTTATTAGATGTGCGCACTATTTACTATCCGAACTTAGCATTTGCCAGACTTATACCTAAAGTAACGCATAATCATACTGACTACCTTTATGCGCTTAGTGCTTTTCTTTCCTTCGACATTGATTCAATTTGGCCCACCTGCTGCAAAACCATGCGTATATACTGTTACAGTTATTATAAAAAAGGTTTAAAACCTTTGCGTCTATCTTTTCATCTATAATAATATTACTTTTTTCTATGCTTCCTTAACATCGTTTTTCTTCCATTACCATCCTCTCAGCCTCATCCCCTGCCTTTTATGGCTTTACATGAGTGTTCTGTTTACTACTACTACTGACCTATTGCTCAGTTACAAAGTAAATTTAGAACCCGACCCGACATCCTGTGCACTAAGGTTTTGGGGTTTATGTTTTGAGCAGTGAAGCAATATGTATGAGTGTATCTGTCTGTCGGTTTGAGCAAAGGAAATAAATTGCTTTGAATGTCGTTTTGAACTGCTCTGACGAGTCTGTCGACTTTGCACAACAGATGACAAGGCTGGATTCCAGACAGAGCAAGATAGAGAGAGAGAGAGAGAGAGAGAGAGAGAGAGAGAGAGAGAGAGAGAGAGAGAGAGAGAGAGAGAGA
>JAOUQX010000010.1:2241706-2272662 GCA_028566295.1 Liobagrus marginatus | reverse complement strand
ATGATGGTAGCTTGCCTGGTGCGAGGCTTGAACCCCCGACCCTCTGATCACTGACCCAGAGCCTTTTACCATTGAGCAATTTCTAATAATAATGTAATCTGGGTTATTAATAAGTATTTAACTAGCATCCTATTATAAAGTGACTTACCCTCAGGCCAGGTTTTTGGCGGCCCATTGGAAGGGGGTACAGCATTTGGGCCAGATGGGGGCACACTTGGTCCACTCAGCACTGCGGAGCATCCAGAACACACTGAACCTTTACTTGAGTTACCACAGTGAACCGCAGTGAACCAAAATGCTCAGTGTACTGAACAACTTACACATTTTTGGTATGCTCCTCTACTGTCTGAAATACGGTAAATAAAACTTGAAAGGTGCATCCTGTTCAGTGCGTAACTAAACTGACCACGCCTTGTAATATTATAACCTGGAAGTGAAACGGTATGACCACACAAGAGCTTATGTGTTATTAGTGTGAAAAAAATCAATATCGTCAACAGAATAATCGACAAAAAAAAAAAAATAGCAAAATTGTGATTACACAAAGAATAGTGCTTTACATGTTCACACCTCTGAACTCAGCTCGGTTGTCAGTCAGATGCCATCATGGTTAAATAAGAGCTTTGATGGAGTCCCGACTTTCTGCACTGGTTTTTATTAGATGATTAGATAAATTGAGCTAAAGCCAAACGCAGATCGGCCCATGAAGTGTGTGTTAGAATGGACGAGCCAATGCCAGACCTCAATGTGATTGATAAAATTTGAAAAAGATTAATAATCACTGTTCTCTTATAGCCTTGGAAAGAATAACAGGAAAAGGATAATATTTCAATTAATTCTTATGCAAGTCACGTTATGTTATCATTTTAATATTTGCATAGTCAAATTTTAAAATGTTAAACATTACTGTGTTTATCCTCAAAACTTTTTCTTACCATGCCCTCGACTATAATTGGGTCCTAGAGGTCCGGGACCTGTAACTGGCCCTCCTCCTCCACCAGGGGGCAGACTTGGCATGGCCTGGCCTTGCTGCATGCCTGGCATGGGCCTTTTGCCCTGTACTGCCATCTGCAGATGGTCGGGGAGAGGCTGTCCACGTGCCAGCATCTTGTAGGCCATGATTTGTGCCCTAAGCTGGTGCAGCTGGTTCTGATTAAAAGGTGTCGGGTTGGCGGAGGATCCAGGTGTGTTGCTCTGAGCCCCAGAGCGACTCAGCTGGGAGTCAGCGCCCTCAAGTGGACTGGAGGAGGTGCAGGATGAGGAAAGGAGAGGACCAGCGGTAGGAGGGGCACCGGCTGGAAGAGGACTGGAGACATGATCCGAGGAGCCCAACGGAGAAGGGTAGCCTTAATGTGCAGCAGAAAGCGACTATTAGCATTTTTTTTTTCAATGAAACTTAGTACAGAAACTGTTGGGTCACTGCAACGCTTTGGTGAATGATTAGCGTCTGTCTTAACTTTCAGTTTGTCCAGTTCCTGTTTTAACCTATCAATGAAATGAGACAATGTCTTCAATAGTCACAAAGTAAATAGAGCAGAATAAGTTTGATGTCTGTGTTTCTGGTTATTTAGTTATTCAGTTATTATACATTGACAACTTGACTAGTTGGAGCGGCAAGTAATTACAACATTCGTGGATATAATAGGAATAGTGAATTGTTAAATCTTCTAACATTATCTCACACAAAAATGTGGTATTCACCTTGGGAGTGTTGGTCCATAGGACTCGGTGGAGGCCCCATACCGGCATGTCCACCTGTTCTCATCGATACACCTTTCATCTGACCAAAGCGAGATTCCTCTCCTACGTTCTTCTCATGTTGACCTTCCAAAGACTATAGACACACACACACGCCTCTAGTCAATGTACACAATTTGTTGACTTCCCAATGGTACAGTAAAGCCTGTTTCATCTACATGCCATGTATTATCATACTGTTCCAAAGGGAGGACAACAAAAATGCACCTGATTAGAGTTTTAGGCTCTTCTACAAACACAAATGAAATCCAAACAGGTGTACTGTAGTCTTACTTTGTGCATGGGGTGCATACTGTCCTGCTGTGTGTATCCAGCTGCCCCTTGCTGAGGGACAGCGTGACTGGATGTGGTGGAGGGTCCAGGGCTTGGACCCATCATACCATGGGAGGATCCAGGTGAGGGTCCAGGCCCCATCATTGGCCCAGGAGAAGGCCCAGGGCCAGGAGAGGGGCCTAAGGAAGGGTCTGGAGTGGACATGGTTTTTCTTCCTTCTGCATGTCAGAAAGAAAAACATCGATTGGTTTGTTTAAGAAATAGTTTTGCAAACATTTTACCCAATAGTTAGCTATTTAATGCATACATGTATACTATAGCCATGGTTTACTGTTATTTTACAGATCAGATTATAAATCATTGCAGTCACTGAAAAAAAACATCGGTTTGCCCGGTAACACAGTTATACATACACTTAAGGTTAATTATGATTTTAAACATTACGTTAATTGGAAGTGTTATTTCTTATTATTATTATTAACAATAGATGGCTCTATCTAATAATAACATCAATAATACACTATCTACTATTACTTCATTATACAAGATGGCACCTTTTGCTATTCTGCACTGTGATACGTTTCTGCCCATTTATATAGATACAATTATATAGTCTTTAACAACAACTATTTGTTAAACAAACCATGCTTATAGCAGATATACCTTTTTAATTTTAAAATGAAATACTAGATCTAGTGATTATGTTTAAAAAAAAATCATTAATTAATTCAATTCATTTTCATTAATAACGTCTTTTTAAAGGCGGCACGATGGTAGATCGGTTAGCACTCCCACCTCACAGCAAGAAAATCATGGGTTTCATTCCCTTCTGTTTCTATCTGCGATTAACTGGCGATCGGCCAGGGTTTAACCCGCCTCACGCAATAAGTTAGCTGGGATAGACTCCCGCGACCCTGACCTGAACAGGACAATGAATGAATGAATGAATGATTTAACTTCATTTCAATCTAAATGTATGGTAACAGGTGTAACGCCAGGCCAACCGTCGCCGAAGTTTTAGCACTTCCGGTGCCGCCTTGACGTCACTTCCAGACGAGACGCCGCAATGGCGGCACTTCCGGGTCGCGGCATATAAAAACAGCGCGTCCACAACGCAAGATCGCAAAGTATCGTTTGCCCGTCGAACATACCAAGCGTTAACATTATTCTATTTCTCTATTCTTGCAGAAGGAAGCCTAAACCTCCACAGATTACCACAGCCTATCCCGTCACGGACTTCTCACAGCCTCTTCACAGCCACAGCCACAGCCCTGCCCTGCACCTATCCTCACGAGTTACTCACGTTTGTTATTGTTTATGTTTCACTGTTTGTATCACTGTGTGCAATAAAACCACCTGCAATCGGATCGTACTCTCATTCTCAATCTGTGAATGTTACAACAGGGTTGTACTTTAAAAATTGACTTATTAAAATTTGTTTTACAATTAAAAAATGTATTAACAATTAAAAACTTACTTAAAAATTTAATATCTATTTACATCATTTGGCAGACGTCCTCATTCAGAGTGACTTACATTTGCCTTATTTATCCAACTAAACAGTTGGGGATTAAGGGCCTTGTGCAGGGGCCCAGCAGTGGCAGCTTGGTTGTGCTGGGAATCATATCATTGATTTTGATGATGATTCTTTTGATCAGCAGTCAAACACCTTAACCACTGAGCTACCACTTCCCCCATCCCACATGATTGACAGAAGCTAATATTCTTCTTCCCACAGTATTTCAGGAATGTGTGCAATGTAGCTTTCTATTGTGACTTAGGGCATGTTTTAAATATTTTATTGAGATAAATGTGTTTGGGTAACATATTATTGATTTATGAATATCACTGCTTTACTAAACATGTCTACCTAAACATTTACATTTGTTAATGTACAAATCAGTAAGCCATTGCACCCAAATGTACCTTAACCTGGTTCATGGCCAATGCATGAATGACTAAAGCACTATGGATGTACCTTGTAAACTGACAACTAGTGTATAAGATAAGAAATAGTACTAAATCCCAAAGGGTAGCATTTCCACCTCACAACTCCAAGGTCCATGGTTCATCATGTTACACAACATGGACCTCGCCATGGTTTATACACTGTGCCTGATGCAGAGTTTATGTATGGGGGGGGGGGTGATTCTCCAGTTTTTTTCCACACCTCTTAAACACATGGCAGGTGGAAGGGTTATAGGCCCCTTTACCTAAATGGATGTTTGAATAGGTGTGTGCTTGGTGCCGACTGGCAACCTATTCAGGGTGTTCCTGAGATTGTTAATCTATCTAGTCTGTCACCCTGAACAGGATAAACTACTAGTGAATAGAAATGAATGAATGAATGAATGAACCAACAAACAAGTAAATGAATGAAATATTATTTAAAAGAACATGTATACAAAAAAACTTCCAAATCAAATAAAATGCCAGTGCAGAATTAAGCAATTAACGTGAGGCATCAGGAACAGCAGGTGATGGTGATGCTGAGTGTTTCAGCTGGATGAGATTCGGGTTGAAAGGAGTGGGATGTTTGCAGCTGGATAGACCCCCGGCGCCAAATAAGCACTAGTGATTTGAAATATATAACGCAGATCTCTGATCCCACATTGAATCGGTTTCCTACAGAGCAGGAGCACAGACCTAGACTGCTAAAAGAAGATCAGGGTTTAACACAGAAAATGTCTTCCACCTTGTTCTTTCTCGGTACGCCATAAAATGGCCAAACAAGAAGACAGTAGCGCTGTCGTTGTGTTCATACTGATAGAAGGCGGATGGATATTCATGTAAAATAGACCAGACTTACCGGCGAAATCGTAAGTGCACGTTCAAAAGCAGTCGAGTTCTGGCTGTTGCATGGCTCCAGCAGATGACTGGTTTCGCTGTAATTACCGGAAAGCTTCCTTAGCAGCGACGAACGACTCGCGAGCGAATCGACTCTTTCGCGAACGACTCTTTCAGCGAGTCGGTTCAGTTTTTCTGCGCAACTCCTCACAAGCATGTTACCAATGATTAAACACGAAGATTTTAACGAAGACTTTGTTTATTTATTGTGAATGTTTAGGTTTCATTGTTACATATTTATAAAACGTTAGCATTTGTATTCAATCCAACAGTTTTAATTAAACAAACGTGTGCAAACAAACATGCTAGTCTAGGGCAGCTAATTTGCATTTGGTGACAAGACTAACAGAGCTGATGGTACTAGTAATTAATAAAAAAAGATTCTCTAAGGTAATGATATTTGTTATTCAGGTCCACTCCAAAAGAAAGCTGTATGAAGATGTGGACACACTTTATTTTCTTGTTCCTATGTAGTTTGTCATGAGCTAATGTGTTGTTTAGTTATTAGCCTACTGGCATATTAGTGGCATTAGGCATGGTGACAGAGCGGTAAGTATTCCTGCTCACAGCAAGGTCATGGGTTCGAGTCCCGCCCAAAGTCTTTCTGTGTTGAGTTTGCATGTTCTCCACGTACTTGCACAGGTTTTCCTCGGGTACTCCGGTTTCCTCCGGTGTTGCAACACATGCAATTGGGCATAGGTGAATTGGCTAGTCTAATTGGCTTGTCCATAGGAGTGAATGCATGTATGAATGGTTGTCTGTCTCTAAGTGTTAGCCCTGCGATTAGCTGTCGATTGTCCAGGGTGTACCCCGCCTCACACTCTAAGTTATCTGGAATAGGCCCCAGCGCCCCTGAACAGGATAAGCACTAGAGAATGAATGAATGAAAGTCACCAGCAGAGTCCCGAACAATTTGGTACACCACAAGTTCCAAGCCTGTGCATTGGAGAAATTATTTTAGATACACCTTTAGTTCTCTCTCTCTCTGTCTCTCTCTGACATATTTTGAATGTGTTTTAAGGGATACAAACACACACAGCGCAGCCACTGTGTCAGCTACACCTGCTATAGAAGTAAACAATTACTGAATTTAGGTTAATTTACTCAGCTGGGTTTGCAAAATTGATACCATACTAAAGGTTCCCAACCATGGCTGTACAATACGGGAGTCCTTTACAAATTCAGGTCATCATTAGTTACACACAATGCGTGACATAAATTCTAAATATTTTTCATTAAACTGGGTCATGTAAGATAATTAATAGGTTATGACAACGTAATTTTGGTTTCAAGTAAAAACCACTACAACGTCCATTCTATTTTTACACTGTTTTACATAAAAGTGATCTGCAATGAGAAATTAACAAATGTCCAAAAGATGATCCAGTAACGTGTACAAATGGTACTGAACATTTCCACACTTCATACTATAATTTGAGTAGCAGGTTTTTTGGGGGACAAAAAATTTCAGACAGTGAAACAGCACACGTATATTTACTTTTTGAACATTCTATTCCTTTTCGAAATCTTGGAACTTGGCTGAGATCTAGGAATGATGGCCTGAGCTGTAGTTGGAGGGCAGGATATTTGAGCTCTTCCTCTCCAGCTAGAGCAGAACACAGGAGAACTTGTTTGGGCTTCTAGTTCTAGTGACGGAAATTGTATTAATACGGCATACAAAGTTATTCTAAAAATCTGTGTGCTTGTAACAGGTTATGTAAAGATAACATAACTGTCTGGTAGTCATGTGTCTACTAACATGATGACATTTCATGTCAATTTGATGACAATGATGACATTTGGTCATCATTAGAAATTGAGAATTAGTATGCAGTTTTCTGTTAAATATGTGACTCGTGACAAGTTTAAAAAAATTATTATAGGTTTTTTAGGATATTATAGGAGAACATTTTATATTATTTTTTATTTAATTATTTGTACACTTTTATACTATTGTTTATTGTATTTTTCTGAATTATTCGTGACATCGTGACAGATATGTTTACTTAAGTTTAAAATGACTTTTTCTACATTTTCATACAATTTCTACAATTTCATCTTTTTTTTAAACATTTATCTGTAAATAAGTTGTCCCAGTGATAATAATATGTTATACATGTTTAACATAACAATAATACATGTTTTTCTTTAGGCGGGATAGGGTTAGGGTATTCGGGGTTTGTTTTGGCTCCTTATTTTTTAACGTTTTTGTTGAAATGTTTCGATATACGTAATCGAAGTTTGGTGAGTAGCTTAAGCTGGTAAATACACCCTGGTTTGTTTCGTCTCCGCACCAGAAGGGGTCAGGGCTGCATTTGTTTTCTCAGGGCGCTGTCTTAGTAAACACAACAGAGTTCCGGTGAATATCAAATTTCTGCCTCTTCGCCTGGTAACCGATGAATTTCGTCGATAACTTAAACAAATGGACGCGTAGGGTTGATATGGTATGTGAACGTTTTTTGCGACTGTCTACGTAATCAAATAACGGGTATTTCTGTTGCAGAAATGTATTGATCAAAGGAATTCCTGTGTCGAGTTAGCGCTCGTTTTGCATTGCTAGCCATCTTAACCAGCCAGTCGTTCGCTAGCGTGGATTGTGCACGAACAGGTTTTTTCTTAACCCAACCAATTTCCGCGTTTGTCCCGCCTACTTTGATGTGATTGGCTAACGCAGTCCCAGTCACTACTGTATGATTTGCTGGAAGTTGATGCCCACGGTCGATCCACCAATACAATGTGTGTGCTCATAAAATACTGATCGGTATCGCGTAGGAGGCGGAATACGAGTGGGGGAGAGAGAGAAAAAAGGCTTCTCACGCAAACAGACAATTCTCAATTGGTTAAATTGATACGGCTAAAGTATTGATGGAAATGTAAAGTTGGACTGTAGTAACGTTCGTCGTATTAGAGTAAAAAGAAAGAAGAGTTATTTTGCACTATTTTGTTTCCGCGGTGGTGCTCCGAATTCGCGCTGCTGCACAAAATGTCGGTTTTTTGTGTAGCTCGCGACGCGACGTTAGCTGGTGAGTTAGCCCCCTGCTAACGCAGTTAGAGCAATGACGATTCCCACCTCTTGTTTTTAGGACTACGGGAACAAACTGAACCAGGCTCTATCCTCTAGCACTAAATTTCTGCCTACAGCAGGACTGCGGCCGTTTCAGCACTACGGCCGGCCTCTGGGCCACGGTGTGAAAGTCAAAGAGGAAGACGAGAGTGTGGAGGATTTCTTCCATTTCGGTGAGTCGCTGCGGGTTTAATGATCCGGGCTTCTACGCAGGTTGCATAGCCTTCAGACTGAGCTGTACAAAAGCATACAACTATAAAGGTTACAAAGAAAGAGTAAGGAGTTTGTTTTATACCAAGAGACGTTTTTAAAATTCCGGTTGCAAACTTTTTCTTGAACTAAGATTTCCACTCCAGCAGCCACGGAAGTGATCGATTCGTGAGTCAATACGAACGATTCAAATAATCTGATTCTGAGCATATTAATGCCGAAAGAACGCTGCGCTCACTACAATACAACTATTTTAACTAAAACCAATGTCTTTTTTTAATTGAAGCTACAGTAGTTGGTACCTTATCACCCGGGCAATTTAAAAATGATATCGAACATTCAAAAACGCACTAGATTCGTAAATATTTTTTTGAACCAAGAAGCGCGTCACCGTTAATCCATATTCACTTTAACCAGTAAGCATGGCGGTTGTACCACGTGACCGCGCGCACGTACTTTTAGCGCTGCGATTCGACAAAAAAAAAGAGAAACGGTGTCGAAAAACGAACCGAATGAAGCTTAAATCCAACCAAACTGAGAACTTATAAGAATGTAAAGCACGATAAGAAGCCTCTAAAATACGCCAGAGACTAATTAGCATAAATATTTTAGTCCTTTTCTTTTAAATAGCTTTTGGTTGAAGTGAGATGAGTTATCTCATTGCTTATTGTTTGTTCTCTTGCTTTTATAGCTCAGCATCTTCAGCAGCAAACAGGCGAGTGTCTCACAGCGTGTTGTGGTGGAGCAAACCCTAAAACTATCCCTCTGGCTACCACTCTAAGTACCTCACTCACTGCCTCTCTGACTTCACCTCTGAATACCCCTCTCAGTAGCCCACCACCCAAACCGAGCAGCCAGCCTTCGGCCGAACGGCCGTACCATTGTGAAGACTGCGGCAAATATTTCAGAATCAGCGACATTAAGCGCCACCAGAGAATCCACAGTGGGGAGAGACCCTTCCCCTGTTTCCAGTGCGGTAAGAACTTCCCCACATCAGGTGATCTCAAAAGGCACGAAAGGATCCACACAGGTGAGCGGCCGTACCACTGCCTGCAGTGCGGCAAGAATTTTTCAGATTCGGGTCACCTCAAGCAGCACGAGAGGATGCACACAGGCGACCGGCCGTACCAGTGCCCACAGTGCGCCAAGCGCTTCTACAGGTCAGGTGACCTCAAGAGGCATCTCCGCATCCACAGCGGCGAGCGACCTTACAAATGCCCACAATGTGATAAGACCTTCTCTGATTCTGGTCACTTGCGGGGCCACCAGCGCATTCACACGGGAGAACGGCCTCACCGCTGCACGCTGTGCGAGAAGAGTTTCTTCAGGTCGGGAGACTTGAAGCGGCACCACCGGACACACACAGGAGAGAGGCCCTACCAGTGCTACCAGTGTGGAAAGAGCTTCTCTGAATCGGGTCACCTGAAAGAACACCGGCGGATTCACACCGGGGAAAAACCCTACCACTGCAACCAGTGTGACAAAAGCTTCTCACGCCTGGAGCGACTGAAAGGCCATCAGAGCATCCACACGGGCGAGAGGCCCTTTCAGTGTGCCCAGTGTGGCAAGAACTTCTTTAGATCCGGTGAACTCAAGAGGCACCAAAGGATCCATAATGGCGAGAGAGCATAAAAGAGCTTATCAGAGCGTTAGGGTCGGGTGTGGCGATATGCCTCTCCATTTTATTTGTGCTTTTCCATATGTGGCCAATCTGACTGCTAATTTCATGATCTAGAATGCTTTCTGCTGTGTGATCTGCATAATTCCAGAGGGGCTGCGTTAGTTAGCAGAGAAAGAAATGTCCATACATAAGAGGAGGAGGTTCAGCTAACAGGTTTTAGTTTTACTGTGCAGAAAAAATAAGAGGACATTGGCCTGGCCTGCGATATTTCCTCTAAAATAAAATCTAAACGTTAGGGACTCCTACTAGGGCGTATATTCCATTTTTTTAGATACTGTAGATCTTCTCTGCATGTTCATCCTTTGATCTGACCCATGTCCCATTCCAGACAATTATTTTTAATCACTACCTCCGCATATCTTTATTTGCAGTTAACCGCTGTTGGAGAATGGCCTGTTAAAATGTCCACTGTTGCAATCTGCTTTAAGTTTAAAGGAATGATTCAGCACAAAATCTATTTGCACCTTGCCTCTCTTTTCTCCAAATGTCACCTGGTGTTCACTTCTCTAGTTTCCCACTGGACTATAAAGTAGCTACAGGCTGATTTATGTTGTTAACTGCGGGTATGTGCATGCAAAATGGCTGCTGTAGGTATCCTGCAGTCTTTTTGTGCATCATTTATGCACGTTCACAGAATATGAGTGGTGGGTAACACCAGGGTAAATAGTATTCCATACTATTTATGCTGTAAAATATACTGTATTTGTGCCTTACGAGGTAATCCTATTTTGCGAAGTAATTTTGCTTTCTTTTACCACACAGAACCATATCAGCAACACGAAATTGCCCCTAGGTCTAAGTGTGTGCGCACATGGTGCCCCTTGATGGATTGTTTGATCGAGCGTCTGTTCCTTCCTTATATGCAGATTTAGGCTCTGAATCCTCCTCAATTGCTCTGACCAGGAATATGTTTTCTTAAGAGACATGACTGATCCTATTTCTTGAATAATGAGATTAAGCTTCATGCTGCTTCATTTGCAGTAAGCATATGTAAAACATTTACTAATAAAATATATATAGGAAAGATCTATACAGGAAGACATCTAACACTTAAAAACACCATTGTCTCCATCACAAACCTTAAAGAAGCTGATGTCCAAAATTAATGTCTTGTCTAACAGACTACCTTTGGACTCACGGTGGGAAAACTGTGTGAAGTAGATTTTTTTTTAAATGAACTATTCCTTTAATTGCTACTTTTTTCCTGCTGCCCCATTAAATCCCTATATTTCCAACTCCGTTACAAAGTATGTATTGTACAGTACAATATTTGTATATTGTAGGTAAGTGAAAGGTCCTGTAGAACTGTATATTAAAAAGGTGTATGCTTACATCCTTTGTATTTGCAACATTTTTATTTTTGCTCTATTTTTTATAAGTGTGCTGTATGTTATTTGTTACGGTGCAGAGACGGTAAACACGTGTGATTTGAACACGCATGTGACCCTAACGATGGACTACAGAGTATTTGGTTTTTCTTTTCCACCTTTTTTCCCCCCTCCTATTTGTCGTATCACTACGTAACGGTACACAGTGAACTTGTATTGCTTCATGCCGCTTTTGTGGCACTGTAAAATGCTACTGTACTCATGTAAACAATACACGGGGGGGGGGATTCTTTGTTAACCTTGATACTTAGTTTTCTGTGTGTTAGTTATTAGATTGGTATATCTAGAAAAACGGGCAACTCTGAGAACATAAGGACACGTGCATACACAGTGTTGCTAGCTGTGTTGGTGTACTAGTGTAGTAACGAATTCACTGGTAACTCGGTGTAAATGGTCACCACTATGTCGAAATTAGTTCGTACCAGATTAGAGTGTAAGACTTCTGTTGTGGAAACACTTTATGATTCAGTTACTGCACTTTTAGCTATTGTATTAATCAAATCTTTTACAAATCATGAATTAGAGTTAGTGTAAACTACATTGTTTTTTTCTCCATGTTTTCCATACAATGTATTTTTTTCTCCTTTTTTTAACCACATGTATCTATTTAACCATTTATCGGTGTGTTTAGTTTTGTAAGCTTCGATTCAGTCAGAATTATTACCTTTATTTTTTTTCTTTAAAAAAAATTGTCATCATAATGAATAAACTGAAATGCTCAGTATTTCTTAAAAGTTAAAAGACCAAACATACAACATGTATGGGTACAATGGTAGTATTTAATGTCTTTCTGATTGAATCCAGGCTGTAGAGTAGGTGTGGGATTTGGGATGCCTTTAACTCTGCCTGTGCATGTAAGTTTTCTTTATGTTTATGTAACTATCCCTTATTTGCACAAAATAAATGCATAATCTCTTCTGACTAATGTACTTTATAGACCTCTGTAAATGTCACTGCAGATATTTTTTAATCTTTTGTTCCTATTTGATATACAAACAAAACATTCAGGGAAATATACATGTTGGTACAGACTATTACAGTTTTTTGGTTATAGAAGTAAGGGTATTCATGTCGCTCCAAAATCTCAAAAAGGTAATTGGTCCAACATCTGATGACTGAATGCCATTCGGAAAAATTTCCTCACACCAGCTTTGTAGATCCTGTCCCCATTTTCAACATGCTAGTTATCAACTTGCTGTCTTCCCTCATAAGTAAATACAGTACTGATTTCACTGTACTGACGGCCCCCTAGTGCACGTACAGTAGCCATTCTTTTTTTACCTTTAATCTGCAGAATTGCCGAATACATTATTTTTGGCTACATGTTTTATGTAACGCAATTGTGGAAAGTTTTATTGTCCACATGTGATTGTTCCGTGTCCGGTTTGAATAACAGCTTGTCTCACGACGACGGTTGGAGGCTTTGCGACAGTCGACGACCTGTTTACGACAGCGTTTCTAAGGAGACGTCAGTGGATTATCCTTTATTACTACGCGGTTGGCGCGAGGACGTGCAGGGGGTGTTCTGTGCGCGAGAGAATGGGTGGAAGGTAGAAGGTATGTTTATCGGTTAGCTAGTAGGCTAACGGTAAAAAAAACATTTAGCATAACATTTGCTTTTTATTCGTTACGGAAATAAGGCTTAATTCTAGATAGTTGATTAGCAAAGTGTAGTGTTTAACATGTACTGTTTTCGATGTAAGTGCTACAATAACTAATATAGTTAGCAGTCTAACGCTAGCTAGATAGACAACACAAGACCACTCGGCGCGTTGTCACTTCCTGAGGCCCATACGCCTTAAAGGCGCCGTCATGTTTCATACGCTACATGTACATTTCATCGTATTCTAAACGCGGTGTTTAGTCGTTAGCTACTGCCTTTCTTGAATTTAGTTTTTAGTTGCAGCACTATGACAAATAACATTATTGTTAGTACGCTGGCCTCTTTAAATAGCTCGTCGTTTCCCAGTTTAATTATCGTATCAATAGTTCACTGATGGCAGCCAATCCGTTGTTAATTGTCTCCTCACACAGGATTGTAATCCAGTTATTTTCCTGTTCTCAAGGCAAGTATGAGAGAGAGGAGTTGTAAAACATCGGTGAGATGTTTGGGAAGGTGGTATGATGGAAGATTCGGGAAAGGAAAGGGAAATTTGTAATGGAAGGTCCTTCCCATGGCTCAGTCGCACAGACAACAGGTTTTGGAAACTCGCCGACTGCTTCTCTTCCCCCCAGCAAACTGCCCCGTCTACACCACATCAGGTGAGCTGAGCTGAGTGTACTGATTTAACAAGCGCCTTTCGTAGAACAAGGTCACATTACACCTGTTACACGGTTTGCGTTGCAATCTTCTCAGCTCAACACTTTGATTCCTCGATGCTGATTTGTTTGTGGCATTTATTAATGTGTTTATTGTTATGCTATCGTTTTTAATTACTGCCTGTAGAGGGAATTGAATATCAGATGCTTCAAAATAATTAGACAATGATTGAAACATTTTTTCTGTTGCCATATTTATTTGGTGGCTATTTAACTTCTACAGGAGTCTTTCAAATAATACATTTGTTTAATCAGTGAGAACTGAAAAAAATTTTCTTTCGAGGGGGGAAAAAAAAAAAGTGAACTACATCGTATTGTTGCCCAGTGCTTGATCATATGCAAAGGCTTATTTTTAACCATTTCTTCCTGCTAGAGCTAGGACTGCCTGTTGAAACTCCTGGTATGTTGTTTTGGGATTTATGTTTATATAAAAAAATTTTTTTTTTTACCCTAGAACAATTACATGGAAGGACGTAAGCCAGTCTTGGAGCTGAAAGATGTCCCGCCCCCTCCGCTCCACAATGAGTCACAGAAGTCACTCGTTCTGCCCCCCCATCCTGTGCCTCCTGCCTGCCAGCTTTCTGCCTTGGACCCTCAACTCCCCCAGCAGCCCCTTCCTCATCTGCAGCCCGGTAGCCCTAATGTAAGCTTGTGTTCACACTGTAAATGTGGTCTGCACATCCAACACCACTCTGGTTCACTTGAAGCCGGGCCCCACAGTTTTGGTAACAGTTTTGGTGGTGGCTCTAGCATTCGCAGCAATGCTAATGCGATCACTGGTGGTGGCGTTTCTGAACTTTTTTCCCCTGCACAGCTACAGACTCCACAGAGTTTTGGGTTACGGGTGGCATCAGTAGCCACATCGCAACCCACGGCAGCTCATGCACACCCATCCTGCTGCGGGCACCTTCACACTTCCTCTGTCTCAGTGGGGTGTCTGCAGTCAAAGCAAGTGTCTGGCTCTGCACCTATCCACGGGCCGTGTCTGGCCTTGTCTGGGTGCTGCCGCTGTAGCATGGACCATCGGGTGGAGCAGCATTACAGTACACACGGTGACGCACCCTCCTCTACACACCTCTGCACTAACCCTTTGTACCTTGAGCACAACACGGTCTGTCAGAAGGAAGCACGCCACTGCCACCAGTGTTTAAAAAAGGTTGGTCTTCTGCCAGTAGGACAGCTTTGCATATTTCAAAGTTGTTGCGTTTAGTGCAGTCTTTCAGCTGGTTTAGCCTATACATGTCAAGACTTGCCTGCAATGTACTGTTGCATTGATGTCTATCATTAGTATGTGCACTAGGGGGCAGTTCAGCATGCGATCAGTATTGACTGAGGAAAGAGCCAAACAGAAAATCTTTCATGTTACATTGTAGGACATTATTGACGTAACAGTTTTACAGTTGCTTTAAACCCAGTAAGTTCTTATGTGCAACCATAGTGCCAGCACAACACCCAGCCTATAGGAACAAAACCTCGCTTGTAACAAATAAATAGTTTATGTAACCAATAGCATTGGTGTTTCACTGAGCCGCACAGTTAATTAAAACTTGCTATTTAAGTATAAATCAATCCTTATGTGCACCAAATTGTTTGTTTTTTTGACTAGTTAAATCAAGAACCATTTCTTTATCTGCCAGTAAAAATCCCTAGTAACTGAATGAACATGTACTGTATCACCAAATATTTACTACACCTCTAGTGCTTGTATGTTTACAATAATTTCGCCATGTCATCATTAGTATTGGTTCGACTTTGACCTACTTATTATTGTTGCTAACCTATTCATTAAAACCGGGTAGTTACCTTAAATGTCAGATGAGCTAATGAGGATAATTTGAAGAAATTGTACTGTTCATTAAATGCAAATTAAATCCCAGCTATTTAACAGCTTGTGCTCGTTTGTAACTTTGTGCCTTCAAGAAGCGGCAGCTATTAGGGGGATTGTGATGATGTGACTTGTTTAGTCCATGCAGGGTTTGGGAGCTGTTGACTCTGAGAAGGTTTGGCCAAACATTCCCCCTCCTCAGCCTTTCACTGCTTCTGTACCCATGTGTAATGGTTGCAGAGTTCCTGGAACAGCTAATGATGGCATTCTGCACCCCATCAGCAGCATGGGCAAAGTCAACCAGAAATATGGTTAGTGCTTCCAGATGCATTTAGAACACTGTAAGGCATTCAACAGCAGTTATTTGACATAAGGACACGTACTGTATTTTATTATTTTTTGTCATGTACACAGTATGTTTAATAAGAGCGGGATCCTTTTTTGTTTCTGTAGGTTTTATTTGTACTTCAAATTCCCCATGCTTGCTTTTATATAAACCTGATTTTAAATACTTTAGAACGTGACCACGAGCATAATTATATATCCGATTCTGTTGCTCGAAAGTTGTTTCTTTATGTAGTAGCTCTAATCGGGTGTGTGTGATAATAGGATCCATTGAGGGTGGTGGGCAAGAGTCCTTGCCCCCGGTGGGAGTATTTTGGGACATAGAGAACTGTGCTGTACCTAGTGGCCGTTCAGCTGCCACAGTGGTCCAGAGACTACGTGAGCGTTTCTTCCAGGGACACCGCGAAGCCGAGTTCATGTGTGTATGTGACATCAGCAAGGAGAACAAAGCTGTCATTCAAGAGCTCAACAACTGCCAGGTACTGAGACATGTTTCTGGACCAACATGTTATTTTCATATTATATAGCTGTTTTATTTTGAAATTGCTTCCGTAAAATACCGTAAGGTTATGTCTGTGTGGTGCTTTATTTTTCTCCCCTCCTGTTTAACGTTATCACAGGTCACTGTTGCGCACATAAATGCCACAGCCAAAAATGCTGCTGACGACAAACTCAGACAGAGTCTCAGACGCTTTGCTGAAACTCATACTGCTCCTGCTACGGTCATTGTAGTTTCTTGTGAGTATAATATAATAAAGAAGACTATCAATCCAAACGGTACCTTAATATTTGTCCTATTAATTTTCCAGTGAGCTCATGTTAAACTAGCGTGTGCACCAATAACTAAATACCCAGTTAACTGTTTAGTATGTCATTATTCCAGTTATAAAAATCACAATTTCTATTATGCCCATGTAAATTTATTGAGAAAAATATGCAAATGGTTACTATTTATAATTTTTCCACATTGGCCTATTCCAATGTGATTTTCAGACAGGCTTCCGACATGTGAATAGGCAGTACGTTATTTTCTTGCTAAACTGTCCCAAGGTTTGGGTTAGGGTATCCGGACTGATTCAATTAACCGCTGTATTGACAGTCTTTTGATTCCTTTTTGACTCCTGCTCTTGTTGATTTGTAGCTGATGTGAACTTTGCCAGTGAGCTGAGTGACCTGCGGCATCGCCATGGTTTCCAAGTCATTTTGGTGCACAAGACTCAAGCTTCGCCTGCTCTGCTGCAGCATGCACACAAGCATGTCTTATTTGAGGACTTTGTCTCTGAATTGCCTCCTAGGATGCTAATCAAATCACAGGTATGTCATTTTATCTTTATCCTGGGGCAGGAATATTTTATCAGCTGAACACATTGGCCAAGTCTATTAAGAAGTCCTTCGTTTTACTTTTGTTTAGTGGCCGGACATTACTCAAGCTACAAAATGCTTATATTTTATGGACTTTTATAACTGTGGCACACTCTGGCCTTTGTTAAACCTATGGCCCTCTGTACAGGAGTGCTACTTTGCCCCAAGATGCAGCCATGAGGTGACACTCCTGACAATGTATTGGATTAATTACAGGCTGTAGGTTGTGTGTATAATTATTGAATTTTAATTCAAGCTTGGATTCGATAAAGGAATCAAAGCTCCGTGTACGTCTCAAAACCAGTAAGTAAAACAGTCCCAGAAAACCCAGAGTGCTCCCTCTTTCTTTGCTCCCCAGCCCTGTTTCAACTTCCTATTTGTGCACAACCTCCCTACTCACCGCGACGCCAAGTCCGTTGGTAGCAGGCTACAGCGCCTGTCCAATAACTGTGGTGGGAAAGTGCTGGGCGTGACTGGGGGCACGGCTGTGCTTCGGTTTGCCAGTACAGAGGCAGCGGAGCGCGCTCGCAAGCGCATGGAGAACGAGGACGTCCTAGGGAACCGGATCACTGTCTCATTGTCCCCTGACGGGCTACAGGAGGAGGAGGTGGAGCAGTCTCGCCCTGCTGCCACTTCCTCCTTTGCGAGTGCCCTGTTCCTTCCTGTGGAGAAGCCGCGATCACCACGTCGCCCCAGGCGGGCATTGCGAGCCTCGCAAAGCGGCAGAGATGCTGGGGTAAATGTTCCAGAACGACCCTACAGCCCTAGGAAAGTGGGACATGCTTCTTCCTGCAGCCCAGTGTTGAAGTCTCTTTCCCAGGTCAGCGGTGTAGCCGTGCCTTCTGCCTCCATTCTCTCTTCAGCCATAAGGATCCTTGTGCCAAACTTGCTTTTCCGTCTTGATAAAATTCTGAGCCCACAAGTCAAGATTCTCCAACTAAATAATCACAAAAAGGCTAATTCTCGCAATTTGGCAAGTGACAATCAGGAATTGCTGGGAAGGAATGTGTTGGAGAATGTTGACAGTGTGCCAGGGTTTATCTGTGCTTAACCTGTTTGCTCATAAACCCAATCCTACCTGCCTACCTACAGCTACCAGAAGACATTTCTGTCCCTGCTGTTGCCTTGCTGCAAATCAACATAGCATGGAGAACCCACTCATGTTCATGGACTAAGCAATAGATCTGCATGAGTTCAGATTTCATATGCTTGCTCTTATGCTCATCTTTCAGTTTCCGCCTTTTGCTTCGTAGCTCCGTGTAGTTCCAGTTGCAGCGCACACTGATGCAAGAAATTCGAACTCCAGTTAAAGTGATTATTGATTACTACATTACCTCTTATTTCCACTAAACATTTGAATGTTTTTAGCGCGATTAACTCGTTTCAAAGCAATTTTTTGTAATTTCTTTCCATTCGTTTAAAAGCAAAGAAAGTTTGCAAGTTTGTTCGGTTTTCTTGCAACAGAAGGAAAGCTATATAGCGTTTTTTTTTTCCTTCATCAATATTTACATTTTGTGAAAGAATTACATGTTACTTTACTTAAACCCAGGATGCAAGCCTTATGGAGTGTAAGCTCAGGACAGGTTTCCCTCTGGAGAAAGTCCGCGCTGCTTCCGCGTCTCCTCAGAACAACGGCCTGACCTCTCGGCTGCAGCCTGCTAAACCAGCGTTCCCTACAGAGCTCCTGCAACGGAGCCGCAGGTACAGGTTCTTAAAAACGTTTAATATAGCAGATTTGACTTTGCGGTATATTGCAAGCTCTGTTTTTTTTTTTTTTTTTTTTTTTTCCATTAAAGTTGCACTATATGTTCTGTTCACCGTCTGTGTTTAGCAGCAGCCGCCTTGATACCGAACCTATTATAAAGGCTTTTGTGAGCATTTACATGCAAGGTGTTGTTTTAATTTTATTTTTTTTCCCCAACGCTAATATTAAGATATCCTTGCTATGGGATGTATAGCTCTTGGTGCAACTGATCCCTACAGTCTTGTCACGGCTATGAATTTAACATTACTGACCCAGAGCCTTACCATTGAGCCACCACCATATGTTTGTGTTCGATTCTGTTAAAAATAATTGAAACATTAAGTGGCTATGCTGAACTCAGTTTTTAATAATCAATGTTATAAATAAAGAGTCCCTTAAATCATTGTAGTTCGCATATTGCGGCACACGACTGTGCGTTGAAGGTTATTGATGTTGTGGCGTTTCCTAGTAAGAGATTTTAAAATAAGCTCCGGTTGAAAGACGAGTGTTTTGTGTTTGTATAGGAAAGACTCTTGCAGCATGCGCTCTACTACAGGGCCTCCAACGGAATTATTTCAGGTCAGCACTCCTTCAGCTTTCTGCAAACTCAACCTGCACACATCCTTCAGCCCACTGATGTTCTCACAGGGATCCTGGTCCTCAAGGTTTGTCTTCAAGTGAAAAAATTTTTCTCAAAGCAAAATATGATACTAGTTTAACTGTCCATCAGTTTATCCCCATGCAGGTAACCAGTACTGTCTCTTTCAGGAGCATGTCCCCGTGTCTCTCCAACCGTTCATCCCCACAGCGTGTTACCTCTCGTAACTCATGTCCTGAATCGCAGCCTGAGCCCTTCTTAGGTGGTGCAGACATCCAGGTAGCCAACCTCGACTACAGGATGTCCAGGAAAGAGCTGCAGCAAATCCTGCTCGACACCTTTGCCAAACATGGCAGGGTAAGAGATCCTTTAATGCTGTTTCAATCAGAGCTTCCATATAATTGATTTATTTGACTGCTTAATCGGTGTAATCACGTTCTACTTTTAATCTCCTTGTTTGCATTTCAGGTGAAAAGCGTTGAGCTCAGTCCCCACACAGACTACCAGCTCAAAGCTAAGGTACAGATGGGCTCTCTACAGCAGGCTATAGGAGCTGTTAGCATTCTTCACCGCTACAAGATTGGCAATAAGCGCATTCATGTTTCACTCGTCACTGGTGCAAATAACAAATCCCTCACCTGTCTCAGGTACTGACCTGTGGCTAGCATTACTCACTATAGAACAAGTTTAGAACTGCTTTCTTGTTTTTTTTTAGGTGAGGTTATTGAGGTGTTTTGTTTGTCCTACAGTGCCGAAATCATCAGTATTCTTCAGGATTCTCCAGCTAGTTGTCTTCCACTATTCAAATTCACTGAAATTTACGAGAAAAAGTGAGTCACATCCTACTGACATGACAGGTGTACACCGATTTCTCTTAAGTGAACGTAGGTGCTAGTATACGAAGTCACGCACTTGAACACACTGATGGAATTTGTTATTCTAAGTATCGACTGAATAATTAGTCTCCAAACAATTTTTTCACCCATGCTATTAATCCGTTTAAAGTCTGATTTTTTTTTTTTGGGAGGTTAAGTCTTATACTGTTTTATAGCACATGGAAAAGATGAAGGAATTCTAACTAGTGAAGTATTTAAGACTATTTAATTATTTAAAAAAATTTACATTAACAGTTGGAATTAGTCGTGTTGCTGTCAATCATGTAAAATGCCAGTTTTCACTGTTCAAAGTTTCACTGAAGAAAAGAAAAAGGGTTGCAAAGCTCTGCTAAAATTCCAGTACCATCATTACAATTTAGTTTTTTGGTACGTTTATAACTACTCGATAGCAACTAATCCCAACTGATTTCGTCTGGTCATGTTGACCTGGTCTGCAGGTTTGGCCGTAAACTGTTGCAGAGCGATCTCTACAGATTGCCTGAGGTCGTTGCTGTGCGTGAGCAGGTTGGAGGACGCTTGGTGTGTCTTCTCCCCAGCATCCTAGCCAGACATAGTCCCTTAGGCTCCTCCCAGTCCCATGATGGCTCCTCCAAAAGTGGCAGTCCAGTCGTGTTTGAGGAGTTTGAGTATCATGAACCTGTCTGCAAACGTCACTACACACAACACGATTTCAGGTGAGACTATAAAGTGTGCGTTTGCAGCATCAATAGTGCTTTAAAAAAAAAAAAAAGGATGGCATCTAAATCAGTCTTGCATGTTGTTTATCTTCTTTGTGTGTGTGTGTGTGTGTGTATGTATAGTGAGGCAGATTATGACCCTGATACATACAAGATCCCATTTGTTGTGGTGTCACTGAAAGCCTTGTCTGCTCACGTGCACAGTCTACTGCAGTCACATGACGGTACCATCCCCTTGCTCAGGTAACTTGCAACCGATGCCATGTCAATTATTACCATGGGAAAAAATGGTCAATTTTGTTTGCTTGCAAATAACATGGCTAATATTTTTAATCAGTTTCCCAGAATGTTATGCTTCAGAGTTCAGTCCAATGACCATGGCAGAAGAAGGGAAGCTTGATGGTAGCGTTCCATTGGAACACCTTATTACTTGTATCCCAGGCGTTACCATTGTAGCTGCACAGAATGGATTCAAAGTAATCAAATGGATCCACAACAAACCACCATTACCTAATGCAGGTAAGTGTTTGTGTGCAAGCGAATGACATGAGCGAGAAGAATCTGTTTTGTGTTACATTAGAATTGACTCGGTTAATAGAGGGTTCTGTGGCCTTTTGGGTAAACATGATGACAACATTGATGTTCAAATTGGTACTGGTAATGCTTAGTATAATGGAATGTGTTCTTTCAGATCAGTGTAGTAACTTAATATTAGCTATTCGTGTACGTGCATGCGTAATTACAATTGAAAGTTTTAGTTGTTAAATTATGGGCAGGGGAACAAACAGTGACTGCAATAAATGGTATCTTTTAATGCAGTTCTTCTGAAACTTTTCTGCTTGGGGTCATGCATTATAAATAATTTCATGCCATGCCTTTTTCAATGAACATATGGCAGATAAAAATATCTACACAGACAATTGCTTGTAGCCAAGCAACACCACCATGCTTGGTATTTGTTTCCAAAACATTTCATTCGGCTTGACGTATGTTGCTGCACTTCCTGTTGCACAATCCAACCAATTTATAACTTGCTTAAATAGGCTTATTACGTCCGATAATCTTAAAATGTGTAAAAAGTTTCCAGTACTATGTGCAAAATTAAGCCAACGTATCAACTGGCTGTTCTTTAAAAGTTGCATTTTTAGATTGTTGGGGGTTTGGAATTTTTGTGTTCCTTCTACTAGAAGCACAGTATATTCACATGACTATGTGGAAGATCTCTGGATTTCAAATCTTGATTCTGCATACGGTTTAGTCTTGATAAGGTTGGGGTGCCATGCATTAAAGCTTGCATTTGACAAGTCATCTAACTATGTTGGCTGTTTCAGTATGATTGTCACACCGGTCCACAAATAAAAGTATTTACAGCTGTGCTCTTGAAGTAGAATTTTGGTATGATTACCATAAGTCAGATTTCCTAGAAACCAAATAGTTTTTCAGAAAAACTGGTTGTACGTAAAGTATGCAGGATGTGACATTCTTCTCCTTTGTTTTGTGTCCTTTGTCGGGGTTTATTTATTTATTTCTTGGTCCTGGATTTACACAGACTCATGGTTACAGCGCTGTAAGAGCCCTGTTGGAAATCCCCAGCTGATCCAGTTCAGTCGGGAAATTGTAGACCTGATGAAAAACCATCCCTGCTGCCTGATGCCGGTCACTAAATTCATCCCTGCCTACCATCATCACTTTGCTAAACAGTGCAGAGTCTCTGATTATGGCTACTCGAAACTGCTGGAGCTGCTGGAAGCTGTACCGCATGTACTACAGGTAGCAGTTTTTCAATCGGGTTGAAATGTTCATTATTTTTATATACATAGTATAGGCTTAGACTCGTGTTTGCCTTTAATTGTATATATAATTGTATTTTTTTATTATTATGTTTGTTCCACTCCAGATACTAGGCCTGGGTTCTAAGCGATTGCTAACCCTCACACACAGGGCACAGGTAAAGCGTTTCACTCAGGACCTGCTCAAACTGCTCAAGTTTCAGGCGAGCAAGCAAGTCATCATCAGGGACTTCATGCAAGCCTACCACTGGTCAGTCCTATGCACCATTAAGTCATTTGTATACACACTAAAATAAAGCCTTGGTACTGCATGCATGTAAGGGTATGCTGGTGTAGCTTGAAAAGCTTGTGCTTCAAGTTAGAATTCATACATTTACGGTTTTAAGTAACACGCTTGATGTGCAGGGACCAAGAACGTTTTAAACTGTATTAAAAATAAATAAATAAAGCATATTTATAATTGCTAAGCAGAGAAATTATTTCGATAAAGGAATGTTAACAATGAAGGACTACTCCTACGTATTAGTTTGTCTGCTTATTAAAAATTGTGTGTGTGTCCCCGTGGTGACAGGTGTTTCTCCCGAGATTGGCAAGTGGTCGACTACGGAATGTGCGACTTAGTGGATCTGCTGGCTGAGATCCCGGACACTACCATCACCATCACACAGCAGGATTCTGACACGGTCATATCTGTCCCTAAAAGAGGTGTGTATTTCCGGCCTAACTCGCATTACGTTTTGTTGTCACTAAAATGTACCTTTTTGTTCTTTTGAATATTCTAGGGAAATAGTTCATGTGACCGTGCAACAGGCTGTTAAACAAAATCCTACCCGTTTTCTACTTTCTTATTTTAGAGCGGACTACAGAGGAGATGGAGCACACCAGACAGTTCGGAAAAGAGGTGGTGGACATGCTGCGTCACCAAGCGCACTTCCGCATGCCCTTCAGCAAGTTCATCCCCACTTATCACCACCACTTCGGCCGCCAGTGCAAGCTTACCTACTATGGGTTTACTAAACTCATGGAGTTGTTTGAAGCCATTCCTGATATCCTTCAGGTGAGTACTGACTGAACTGCCGTCTCTGCACCATCTGATGACATCATGTGCTATAAAGCCGTGCGAGTTTTATTTATATATATACTGTGTGTGTGTGTATAAGCCATATTACAGGATTTACACACTTAGCAGTCTGTAAAGCTCTGGTTTGTGTTCTCCGTCTGTGTGTGTGTATGTATATTTATATATTAGTCATTCAGTAAAATGTGCAATATTTTATGATCTGAACTAACATACCTGTAGTTCTATTTCTTCATTTTCTGACCACTGGATCTTTGTGCAGGTGCTGGAATGTGGTGAGGAGAAGGTACTGGCTTTAACTGAGGTGGAGCGAGTAAAGGCTCTCGCGGCTCAGCTGGTAAAGCTCTTGCGTGCTCAGAAGGACTGCGCCCTACCTGTTAGCCAACTGCTGGCCGAGTACAACAAGACTTTTGGTTACAGCCTCCGCCTGCAGGATTACGACGTCAGTACATTACCTGCGCTTCTCTCCAAACTCTGCCATGTGGTCAAGGTAAGCAGCTTGGCAACAGGTCGTATTTTAGGCAGAAGGTTAAAAAAGCAAACAAATTTCTTGCTGATTTTTGCACAGAACATATTGGTAAGTGTCGCAAGTTAATGTTTAACTATAGTGTAAGCTACTGCTTAGTCTGGTAGTAAACCGAAGCGTTTACTTTGTCCAATTTCTGATTTTTTTTTCACCCAGTCAACAATCCGGCATTGTTTTAATGCTAAACTTCTCCTGTATAATGTGGGGGGTTCATTGAATATTTTTGTATTATCTAAACAAAAGGTAGTGGTCGGCGCCGAAGAAAAAGAGGTTCAGCTTATCAACAGAAAATCGCTACGTGCACTTACGTCCCAGTTGCTGGCTGTAATGATGGCACTTCCTGATGAGCCCAACTGGCTGGAAGTGGAAGTGCTGCAGAAACTGTACGAGTCGATGTACGATCAGCAGCTTAACCCCTGCGAATACGGCTTCGTGTCCCTTACTGAGCTGCTCAAGAGCCTGCCGTACCTAGTGGAGGTGTGTATGCATGAGGATGAGGCGAGAATGTGTTACCAACTTCTCTGTGAATCTCGACGGCGAAAATGACGTGTATATACAACCAATGATTTGCTTTCTATACAGTTGTTCGAGGTTGAGGAGGGTGACGAGGTCAAAGATGGAATAAGGTTAACTCGGCTGTACCAGTTTGCTCGACAAGTTCGCGCACTTCTGCACACGTACCACTATAACCAGATCTTTCTGACTGAATTTTGGGGCGCGTTCAGCAAGTACACAGGCTGTGAGTTCCAGCCTCGTGACTTTGGATACAGCACTCTGGATGAGCTCCTGGCTGCCATACCACAAGTCAGTTTTTTATAATTCAGTTTTTATTCATCTTTATCTTTATTTTATAAGGATCTGAAGGTTTTGAAAAGATTGATGCTGCAGATTTAATTATTTTGTAGCATGTACTTTCAACCGGTAGCCTGGTTGCCAGTATGTTTTGGGTACAAAGCTGACTTGAGGGCTGTTCTGGTTGCCCTGTTGTGTATTTTCCCCCATTGCATCATTAACTCAAGCACTCAAAACGCTTTTTGTTTAAAGCAATGTTATTGACTTATTGATTCCATCAATAAATGTTGCGTCAATTCTTTCTTTCCTTAATTACTTTAGAACAATTAATAGGAGCAGTGGTGCGCGCATCTAAGGGTTGATTATTGATTGTCCCCTTCAGATTCTTCTCCACTGTTTATAATTATTTTATTTTTCACAGGTAGTCTGGATCAAAGGTCACGGACATAAAAAGATTATAGTCCTGAAGAATGATATGAAAGGTAAGCAAGCCTATGTTTTTAGTCACTGTACACCATGACGGCCTTATTTGGAGATTTGTTACCTGCCACAGCGTTCTTGGCGTCCCAGCAAGCGACCTTGCTTATATGAAAAATGCTTTTAATACAATTAATTAAAAAAGATTTTAATATAACTTTACGGATAAATACCTAACAAGTTTGTTATAAGCTGCTCAAGTTTCAGCTTTTCCTCTGTTGGATTTGTTTTTACCTGGATTCATATGTCAAGTGTGTTGCTGCTATTTCTGCTTTTCATTAACGTGTGTGTGTGTGTGTGTGTGCGCGTCATAAGCCCGTGGCAGCCCTGCCAGCACAGAGAGCCCTCAGCCTGAGGAGGCCCGAGAGAGCCAGAGTCCTGCTGGCATACACAGTTCAGGTAAACAAGCAAACACACGCACACTTGTGATTGAGCATTGTTTTGCACCAATGTGTGTGTGCATGCGTGCAGTAATTAATTTAATGTTGATGAGGTACAGTATGTGCTGGTGTGAAAGGAAGGCACTTCTCCTATCCATTATCAAAACTAAATAATTTTAAGCCGTGAGGTTTGTCATTTACATATTTGTATTTCTACTCCAGCTAACCATCCCATCAGAGGATCTCACCATACCACTGGCTTGTATTTATCATGCTTAGTAATAATCCCAACGGGGGGGAAAAAAAAAAAAAAGACAATGGATTTTTGCACTGCGCAAGTTATAAAAAATCTAAATTTGTGTCAAATGGCGGTTTAAAATTTTGGGATTTTGTCTTCCAGGTGGCAGTACTGGTGAGGCAGAGCTGCTGTGTCTGAGCGCCGGTTCTCCGGTGGATCTCCTATGTGGGCCGGTTCCGTCCTGCCTTCCTTCCCCACAGCTACATCCTGCTCCGGTTTTACTCCAGCACCGAGACCTGATCCGCTTCGGGGAGCTCTTGCACAGCAAGTCAACAGGCGGCCCCACAGAGAATCCGCCCGTACATGACCACAAGCCTCACGCAGCGCCGATACCCACAGAGTGCTGCGCAGCTTCGAATGAGGAGATCTATACGGAGGAAACGTCCGTCTCCGGTGAGTGTGAAGTTCCCACCGATATTGTTGAAAACAACACCGGCTGGCCGAGTGGGAATACTAAATCCACGGACGCACCACACTCCATGATTAATCAGCCCAACCTCAAACCCTTGGCCACAGAAAGCCCCAGCAAAAGAGCCCTTCGGAATAAAATCAAACTCGCAGCAAATTTTTCCTTTTCCCTAAACTCCTCAGTATAAAGTTTTGTTAATAGATGGCTCGCTGGAAAGTCACAGTAGTTTAGTTTAAGTTTGTGTTTTTTTGCGGGCTTAATAATTAGCCAGCCAGATACATTAGTGTAACTTTATAACGACTACGACTGTATCCTAAATGATTCGACACGCTTGCTTATCATTGGTCGTCTATATTTTAGACACATTGTTTAGTTTAAGAACCCATTTTCTACGTTGGTTTGAATTGTTTGACTAATGCGTTTTATGTACTGCTAAAAATCACGAGTATGTTTAAGGAAACATTAGATTATATGAAACGCAGACGTACCTCCAAGTTAGCTGTAACTAAGGCAGCTTCGGTATTTTTTTATAATACTTCCCTCTTTTCCTGTGCTGTTTTGGGAATCGTGGTTTTCGTCACATGACAAAAGTGCTAGCGTTTAAACTCCTGTGGCTGTCCCTGCTCTTTCTGCACACTAGCTTTATTATTCTTATTATAATGGAGACATCGTCTCCTATTTATACACAGGATGGTTTTAAATAAGTTTCTAAGGGTGGGGCTTGCGCATATGTTAAACATAATGATCTTTATCTCAAAATAATGCCAATTCCTTTGTATTTGCATTTTTCGAGTTGTTTGTATTGTCTGAACTCTAAAGTTTAAGATCTAAAATTATTCCCCCCCAAGGGTTCGAGTACATTTCTAGTCCATGCTTTAGTGCACACGTTTTAACAGCATCTGTTCAACATCTTGACCCCATGCAGTTGGTTTTCACTTCATTGGTGTTTTAGAGGCTGAGTGGATGTTTGAGCTCGGTACAGGACACGCATGCAGGATAAAGTCAAGGTCACGTTCCGGAGCTTTGATTCGCTTGCAATGTCGACAATGTAGGTCGACAACTCCTGCGCTTCTACTTCTGGAGTTCAAGTAAAAGCTCCGTTTCCGTTAGTCATGTATGCAGTTTGGGGATTTATTTTGATCGTTTTTGTGCGTGCGCGCGTGTGTGGAATATTATATGCACGTCGTGCATAGATTATTTCCTGTGTTATTTGATGTAGAGAAGCTGTCGAATTTTTCATCGGTTTGCTTTTCATGGCAGTTCATAATGGTCAAGAAAAAGGTTGTTTACTTTAACCTTGATCAGTTTCTTTGGAGTTGTTGGCGGTCTGTGCGTATTCTTAATGCAAGACTTCGGCACGTGTTCGTACTAGATGTGTTTTAATGCTTGATGGGAACTGTTCAGAATGAAATGGCATGATATCAGGGGGACACACACACAGAGGCCCTCTGTTTTGGTTTTTTGTTTTGTTCTTCTGAGGACCAAGCCAGGCTTTTTACAATGGCTTGTATCAGCCTTGGCACCACGGGATACAAAGCGGAGAGAGAGAGCGTGCTGTTGGAGCCTTTCATCCTGCACTCCTTTAGCTTGTTGTTTGTTGTTGTTTGTAGAGAACTTTTTTTGTTTACTTGTATTGGTGTGTTTCTTGGGACCAAAAACTTATCCTGCAATCTGGTTTTATCATCTGACCACCTAGCATTAGCTAGCTGATGAATTTGCACTGAGAAAATGACATCTGGTGGGGAAACTCTCCCTGTAAAACAGCTTCCTGTTTTTATTGTGGATGTATTTGCTTCATTATAAGATTTATTTCTGGACCCTGGCCTTAAACCTGATGATCATCAGATTGGCTGCTGTTTTAGTTTAGAGGTCGTGTTGTAAATTAAATGCAGTCTAGTCCCGTCTTAATCACGTTTACAGATTTCCGGACTTGCCGCTAAAGAGCAGCTAGATTACATCCCAAATAAATGACTTTCGTCTCTAAATAAGGAAATTGATTGATTTATTTTTTTTTTTTGGATTATCAAAAGCCTGATATCTATTTCATAGAAGGTACCTTTCGATTTGAGTCATGCAGGCTGTAATGATTCCTAATTTTTACTGCTTCACTTTTTTTTTTTTGTTAGGAGGGGGATAATTTGGTTACAGCTAACTGAGGACAAATCTCAAACATCCTGTTTGTTCAACCACTATGACACGCTAATGTTGTTTGCCTATGCACATTTGCATAGTCTTTTTTTTTTTTGCTTTATTAAAGATCGTTTTGCCGGCGTATAACGTGCTTACTGAAATTAAATGCACAAGACGTCTGTAAGCATTTAGTCGAGCAACTCTTTTCAGCATGGAGTGTTCGGGATTATGTGGTTAGGGGTCGGTCATGTGTTTCTATAAACTGAGCATGTGCAAGTGCAGTTAGAACAGAACAGGTTTGACATGCTGGATTTATTTAGTCCATCTTAAAAGCTATATAAGCAGTGTAGTTTAATGTTTATTAGAAAGCCAGAAAGTAAAGTACACTCATTCAGAAAATGCTTTCAGGTGAAATAATGTGCAGATTTAATAGGACTAGAGTTAATTTCCGCCGATGCAGAATACTGTCACGTTAAGATGAAACTGTCGTGTCACCTTTTGGTTCTGGCTGATGTACTTAAGTTGCTGCTTCTTTTACTTCTGTATTGTACCTTCTGCTGATGTTCGCTCGGTCACGCTCACCCCCTTTTATTAAGCCGAAATATTTCTGTTAATAAATTTCACAAGCATCGGTTTTGACTCTGACGTTCTTATTTTATTCTAAGTTTAAGGGTATAAAATTTCCTATGTAATATGATTTAACCCCATACAACTATAAATAACTAAACATTTCTGTTCTAAAAGTCCATGAATGAGATGTGCTGTTCTACTGAAACTGTAGTATGATGTTGCCAGATGCGGTCTGGGATTTCCCCTCCGTAGTGGATTATTTCACTAACATTCTAGCAAGAGCCTTTTTCTAAGCATTAAGAATGTTTTCTGTTATTTGTTATAAACTAAAGCCCAAAAGCCAAACTGAAATTAGTGTTCAAGGTGAAGAAATGCACTGTGGGTATTTCAGAAACATGCGTTTCCATAAGCAAATATTCTATGCGAGTCTTCAGTGTATAATCTGCATACCCTGTTTATTTACTACAACCAGAGCCGACCCAAGTACTGTATAAGAAAACTAGGCTGCTGCTTAGGGCCTCTGGCCAGCAGGGGGAACCCAAGAGTATATGAAATTCCTTTTTTTTTTTTTTTTTTTTTTTTTTTTTTTTAAATTTCGATTTTTTAATGGTAATTTTAAAAATGAATTATTATTTGAAACCACACACAGCAATATGATTAACAGGCTGCTAACAGGATGATGTATGCATGATACAGGGGAGAGGGTATGCAGAGCTACAGTAAGACTGATTGAGTTTATTGAAGAAGCAGCGTCACAGCAGCAAAACATAGTCACAAAAAAGGACATCCTTCTGATGCAGAGGAAAAGAAAGCACTGAGGAAGAGAAAGACATGATGGAGCAGGTGTTGATTGACCAGGTGAGATTCTCGGACAGATGAATGCAAAGGAACTTGCTGCTCTTGACGATGTCCACAGAGCATTTAACGATGTCCAGGGGTGAGTGGTTGCTGGACATCGACAGATCCTCAACACCTGCTCCATCAGTAAGAAAGCCCAGCAGCGTCTTTACTTCCGACGCAGGCTGAGACAAGCACATCTCCCTTCCCCCATCCTGACCCTGTTGTACAGAGGGACCATTGAGAGCATCCTGAGCAGCTGCATCACTGTCTGGTTTGGGAACTGCACCGTAGCAGACCGCAAGTCCCTACAGTGGATAGTGAGGACAGCTGAGAGGATCATCGGGGTTTCTCTACTCTCATGGGTATTTACACCTCACGCTACATAAGAAAAGCCACCAACATTGTGGTCCACCACACACACACTCACTCCTCACCTTCCTGCTTACTGGAAAAAGGTACTGTAGCATTCAGGCTGCTACAACCAGGCTGACCAACAGTTTCTATCCCTAACCTACCCTTTATAGCTAAGATCTTAAAGGTTGTAGCTCAGCAGCTCTGCTCATACTTACACCGGAATAACATTCATGAACTGTATCAGTCCGGTTTTAGGCCTCAACACAGTACAGAAACAGCGCTGGTTAAAGTGGTGAATGACCTTTTGCTAGCCTCTGATCAGGGC